>JBBPKJ010001508.1:0-10463 GCA_038089195.1 Brasilioporus rufonigricans | reverse complement strand
ATGGATGTAAGGTATATACATCAGGAATTTTACAAGTTACTAATTTCAGCTAATTTTAACTAATTTTGACTAATTTCACTAATCTGACCATCAGATTAGTGAAATTAGTCAAAATTAGCTGAAATTAGCTAAAGTTAGTGAAATTAGTATCTTGTAAAATTCCTGATGTAGATGCAAAAAAAAAAAAACTGTCAATGCAACAAGCAAAAAGCAATTGCATGTGGGGAATTTGCTCATTCAAGTTCCAAGTGAGTTAGTCTTTTCTTTGACTGAATGATGTTCACCCACTGACTCCATCCAATCCAGCATGAGTGCTCATCTTGCCTGTTTGATCAAGCACCACTTGTTTTTTGCCTATCCAACTGTTAGACTGTAGGATACTATTATTGCTTCCTTAGTGCAAAAAACATGGTATCTCATTTTTAATGCCTCAACAACATCCTCTGTACCTCTTGGAATAATACTATGAATACAGTACATGTTAATACATCACCACCTTGTTTATTAGATTTTTTTGTTTTTATGTTAAAGGCATATGGTCCTTCTGATGTTTTGCTCATCTAATGCAAATACCTGTCACATCAGGTCACACTCCCAGCAGGCTCAGGAACTGAAACTTCAATCTCAGAGCACTAACAGCAGGACAGCTTTGAATAAGAGGTCACCTTGCTTTGCCAAGGAGAAGATTGAATCTTGTCACATCTATCCATATGTGTGACAATCTCTTTGCTCTTGCACCTCAAGAATTTGCTCTAGAGCTTCATCCATTGAGTGCCTCACTTTTATAAATGTTATAGAGAACCCTTACATACTAAGTAACTATCTCCAGATGTCACTTTTTGAATTCATAAGCATGATCTCTCAGATCTGGAGGTTAGAGACCCTATCTGTTTTGACATCTCACGATATAACATCAAGCTACAAGCACATTCTCATCTAAATAGTCCTCAAGTTTTTGTCCTGGGCTAGAGTATTTACTGCCCTTTTTGTTGTAAACTTGACCAGCGCACTTTAGCTTCCTTTTATGGTAATGTTACATAAGCTTAGAGCGTACACTTTTCGGAGTAGCTTCTAGTTTATTTCCTCAGTAGCTTGACATCTACTGAGGGTAAGCCCTATTTCATAGGCATTTACTACTGCACCAACCTACCTTAGTTCTCATAGGTAGTATCTTTAATATCAGTAGCTTGACATCTACTGAGGTTCTCATAGTTCCTAGCTTAGACCTCTGTTGTGAGGTTGGAATTGCTCAGCAGAGGTCTAAGCTAGGAACTATGAGAACCTCAGTAGATGTCAAGCTACTGGTATTAATAGTACTACCTATGAGAACTAAGATAGATTAGTACAGTAGTAAATGCCTATGAAATAGGGCTTACCCTCAGTAGATGTCAAGCTACTGAGGAAATAAACTAGGAGCTACTCCGAAAAGTATACACTCTAAGCTTATGTAACATTACCATAAAAGGAAGCTAAAGTGTGCTAGTCAAGTTTACAACAGTAACTCACCTCAGTCGTGTGCATGATGCAATGGACTGAGGTGTTCGAGTACGAAAAGGTACATCTTATATACAAAAGAATCTGTACTAGCTAAAAGGGATTATCAGGAACTTGACAAGCTCCAAGTATGTGGGACACAGGTATATGAGTAAAGGTAAGTATGCAGTAGATAGAATGAAATGTCCATATGGTCTGCAATATGCAAGAATGGAGCACATCTGTCATGCACACACCAGTGATTAATCAGGCTGGTCATGGCTGTGACTGCACGCATGCTTGCTATTCCAACAACTGAGTGTAACCACTCAGTATTGTCTGCCTTTTGGCTTAGCAGCTAAGCATGGTGGTCTAGTCGTTACACCAGATTAGCAATGAACACAGGTATATAGAGAGATGAAAGTATGCGGTATGAACGAATGAAACTGTCCATACGGTCTGCAATATGCGGGGAATGGAGCGCGTTGGCTCACGCGCGCACCGGTGATTGCTCGGGCCGGTCGTGGCTGTGGCTGCGTGCGCGCTTGCTAATTCAACAAATTTTGCCTCGGAGTTTGGTCAAATGGACTCGCATAAGCTCTTAGAATCTATCCCGAATGTTTTTGTATCAGAAGTCCTAAAGCATCTGACACTCCAAAAAAGGAAAAGGTTCAAATTTTACATTCGGATGGTTCGGTATAGATTCTACAAGTTCATGCTAGTCGAATGATATCAAACCGACTGGATTCCTATGCTGTGTTGAGGCACTACAAGTTGACCGAGGTGAGGCCTGCTTTTGATGCGAATTTCCCAAAGTGCCGACTTGCCTGAAAAGGACAGTAAATGCCCTTATCACGCTTCTGCTGTTTTAGTGATGGCCTACAAGTCAATTTACGGTCAACTACGGTCCGACCTCTCGAAGTCGCCTCGACCGCGTGCTACCTGCCAGTGTTGTTACCTGTCGCCGTTTGGCTGTCCGATCGAGGTGCCAGTCATGACCTCGGCGCTTCGGGACCGCGTTTGATCACAGTAAAACGCTACCCTGAAACTCATCTTGAAACGCGAACTGTCCCTACAAAACGAGACGCGCATATGTCTGGGTCAAAACCCAGCTGACACTCTGGAGTCCGCAGCTTGCGTTGACCGCAAAATCTTCAGCTGGCGCGATGGGCAAGCTCCAGCAGCAGCTACCTCCATCATTCGACTTTGGAGGTCTATGTGTGAACATCATCTATCTACTGCTGGGTGTTTATGGGTATGCTATTTTTTTTTTCAATCATTAATGACCACCTCACATCGTCGTTTAGGTGGGAATATATCCAGTCGCTTCACGTCGAATGCGCACTCCTTCGCGGACGACTAGCCCTCCGTCTGTCGCTGGTGAGCACACATCTCGTTGGATTCGACTTTGATGACAACTGGTCAAGATCCCTTACATTCTAGGACGGGTCGCTTTCCTCATTTTCCTCATTCTGCTGTGAGCACTGAGGTACCCTGATTTGGGAGGTAACACGTTCATGTCCATGCACAGCGTAGTCGGAACGAGTCCATACTCGAAGGGAGCTATTTGTCTACGTCAGTCTCGTTCGCATCCTCCACCTTTGCGTAACTTATCCGTCTCCTCAGCTGGTACGTTGACGATAGTGGTGAGCGATGCTTGGACAGCTCTGAGTAAATTCACTCTTCTGAGAAACCGTTCGCAATAGTCGTTGGGAGGCATCACGCTGGGATGTTCTTCAACGAATTTCATGATTCGCACGTGAGTCCGGATCGTGTCAGCCTAACCATGCATCTCATGCTTGGCATAGATTGGTGATCTGGAAAGATTCCCGTTGGGTGTGCGGTTTGCTATTGTTTCTCGCACTAGGACAGTGGTCCCTGTTGGTGGCTGGTACGTGTGCATCCACACAAACTCCTCCCCACGATGCACTGGCATACCGTCGATCTTTCTCTCTTCTTAGATGTGGTGATCGTCAGGTCAGTCGACATCGACTGGGTTTGTGACTTTTTCTCCGGCTATCCGCAAATGAACGGTGTCACTTTCATATACAGTGAGTCGGGTCCTCTCGTCTACTGCCACGTGGTATGTTCATGCGACGCCTGTAAGCCACTATCTTCGACCTCCTCGTGCTCGTCCTGTCAGTCGTGGGGTTATCAAATCAGCAAAGTGAATCCCCTCTAAAGAAGCGTTTGCGTTGTCAAGGCGTCTGGTATTTCGCTCTAGCAGGGATAAGCTACATCCCGCCCATGGTCTAGGCACCTCCCTTTCCTACTCCGTCCCGCGTTTCTCATGATCACTCGTCAGGTTGCTGCTCTGCTCGACAACATTCGTAAGATCGACATTCTGTTCGTGTTGGTGTTGCGCCTGACTTGATGTCGCCCATCCAGCTGTATACAATCTCGTTTCCAACATTGGTGAGTCTACCTATCACTCACGCGCTCGCGCGTGCAAGACGTGGCTAACAACGATGGCTGGGGGCGCGGTAGCTCTCGCGACAAGGTATCCCAACCCCCTTGTTTCAAGCAAGACCCCACATGACCCGCTGATCGTGCGTATTGCAGCACGATCGTATCATCCAGGGCGGTGAGATCGCTGCACTCTCTTCATATCCGTGGTCATTCGAGGTACGTGTGGACGGACGCATCGGAGACGCGCACGCGATCCTAACATAATGCACGCGTCTCGTACGAACAGCGAGGACGGCGACGTCGCGCTGACCTCCCAGATCGAAATACCGCGCGGGACGACGGTTCAGGAGCCCGCGGGCGGACGACGGCGCGTCGACGAAGCAGATCGATGTTGACCGTTTTTCTTTTTTTTTTCCCGGATGGTGGACCCATGGACCGTTTTATTCGTCTTGATGACCGGAGAGATACCCACGTTTGCAATTTTAGAATATCGTGTTCGAAACATGTATCCACTTAAGCGCCTACCCCCCACTTTGTATCCAATACGTTTTCCAATCTCTCGTCGCGAGGGACGGTGAGATAACATATCAAAGACTTCGCGTCCAGCATGGGTCCATGGAGTACACTGTTGAAAGGTAACGAGACCCTCTCCTGCATCGAAAAGTAAGATGGGATCAGAGCTACTATCACGACCGATATTCGAATATCATTTGAAAAGAGACTAGCTACTATCGAGGATGACACGGTCATACAAGATATAAGGACCATACGAAAACGGCATCTAGACGAGGTTACACCGCGCCGAGCCCAAACTACAACTTCGACTTGACAGGCTCCACCGTCGTATTATCCAGATTCGCCATGAGCGTTGCCATACCCTCTGCCGACGTCGTCGGGTATGTCGCCTGGCCGTCGTCTACACGGGTACAGTCAGCTACCGCCAAAGCCGGCAATCCGCCAAGCAGACACGCACCAAAGTTGGTAAACACGTCCCACTTTGCAATGATGTCCTCGGGCGTCAATGTCACATTGGTCGGGAACCCGTGTCCACCCGTCCGTTGCCACCGCGTCTCGGCCGCCCAGCCGCCCGTGATTTCAAACAACCTTCCTGTCGTCTCGGTATTATCTTGGCTGGTAAGGTAGCCTACAACTGGGGCAATGTAGTCGGGCTGCGAGGTGTCGGTGAGTGATGGGACTCTGGAGACCACGAGGTAGAGTTACCTTGTAAGCATCGACCATCTCTTTCGGCCTGAAAGCCGTCAGTGGGGAACTGTAATGAGAGAGTGAAATATCGACCGACCATATCGTCATCGTCATCGCGGTACCTGCACTTGGAACAATGACGTTGCAAAGAATGTTGTACTTCCGGCCTTCAAACCCAAGCGTCTTTGTCAATCCCATAATGGCAGCTTTGGCTGCACAATACTATATAAAAGTATGTGGCATGATAACAAAGTTGATAACAACGAAAAAAACTCACGTTAGTCTGCCCAAAGTTCCCATCTCAAAGCACGTTCATCTCAGACTGTGAATTAGTAATTTAAACGTATATCGACTTACGGAGACCAACTGGCGAACACGTCGTCACGATCCGTCCGTACTTTTGCTTCTGGAATACTGGCCAAACGGCTTTGGCACACTAGCGTGGCTGTTAACATCGACGTCGGTGATCCCGGAGAGAACCAACCTTGTAGGTACCTCTGAGATGGACAGCCATCACAAGGTCCCACTCTTGCTCAGACATGGCAGTAAACGAGCGGTCTCGTAATATGCCTGCATTCGCCACGAGGACGTGCACGCCTCCAAAGGCGTCCAAAGCAGCCTTGGCAATGCGATCACCGTCTTCTGCAGAGCAAACGACAGGCGCTGCTTTGCCACCAGCTACAACGAGCCACGCGTTAGAGACTTAGGATCTCGGGCAGTGCAGATTCACTCGCCTTTCTGGACTTCCTCGCACACGGCATTGGCACCCTTTTCGCTAACATCATTGACGACAACATTTGCCCCAAGTCGGCCATACATCAGAGCATAGGCGCGACCAAGACCCGCGCCAGCTCCAGTGACGATGACAGTTTGCCCACTAAATTGAACGGGTGGCGTCGACTGAGGGTTCGGCGGTAAAGTAGAAGCGACTTCGAGCTGTCAAGACCATGAATGACAGTCCTCGCGTGTCACACCAAACGACGCACCGTGCCTTCAACATCCGAAGCAGAATCTGGGCTGTAATCTGGTCAGACTGGATCTTTCCATGGACATGGCTTACACTCACTATCTTGGGTCCGAGAAGTCGGTGACTTCGGACCACTTGAGTTTAACCTGGACACCGGTCAGGTGATGCCAACGTAGAGACGAGGAACGCGACTCACAGCAGATGGCGTCAACGTTTCGTCTGTCTTCCAGACGATCCCTTTGCTCCTCTCCCATCGATTCTCTGCGGCGAACCCCGCTCCGACTTCAAACACGCGTCCCGACGCGTTCGGACCATTAGGATGACATACGGCGACGACGAACGGTGCGACGAATTCGGGCTAGCAATCAGTCCGCGTTCAGATGTTGCACAAGGGAACAACAGACCCATCTTACCTTCAACTTTTCGAGAACCTCTGGTGGCATAATGGTTTCCGTCATCTTTGATGCGGCGACCTGAATGATCCGATACAGTCAACAAACGTGCCACGAACGGCACACTCAATGAAACTCACGGGTGCGACTGCGATCGCACTGATGTTGTACTTGGCGCCCTCCCTCGCGAGCGCCTTCGTGAATCCGATCAGACCCATCTTTGCGGCACTGTAGTTGGCCTGGCCAAAGTTTCCTGTCATAGTCGCATACACACATGAACGACCGCACGACGATCCACAGAAAGAACGCACCATAGATGCCCGCAGCGCTCGACGCATTGACGATGCGCCCAAACTTTTGGTTTCGGAAATGCGGCCAGGCAGCCTTGGTGCATGCATACGCGCCCTTGAGATGCACCGCGACGACCTGATCAAAGTCGGCGTCTGACATGTTCTTGAACCTGTCCTCGGGGGGTCAACCATGCGCACAACTGACTCGTCCAAACACCAAGAGGAAACGCACCCCTTGTCCCGTAGGATGCCGGCATTGTTCACGAGGATGGTGACCTTGCCAAACGCGTCGATAGCGGTTTGAACGACGGCTGCACCGTCCGTCACCGAAGAGGTATTCACCACGGCGTTTCCGCCCGCTAAAAGCACGGGGTCTATCAGTATCGGAACCGCGGCAGTGCCACACGCGCAACTGTTGCGAGAGATGCTTGGCAACGACACATGGACGAACGACCTACCCCGTTTGATCTCGTCGACGACCTTTTGCGCTGCTTCTCCGTTAAAATCATTTACGACGACGTTGGCACCGCGGGCAGCAAACAAGAGGGAGTACCTAGGAGAGAAGCAGGGCGTATTAATATTCACACGGGGAAGAATCATCACGCCCGAATCGTACGCTTTTCCTAGACCACCACCTGCACCGGTCACGATGACCGAGTGGCCCTTGAACGACAACGACATGGTAAGTGGAAGATTGAGTTGGTGGTAATGACCCGACGCCTTGTCTCAGTGCTGAACGTTATTAGGAGGGTGGGAATCACGTGTAAACGCGGGTCTGAGAATAATAATTATTGTTGATTGGACGAGTAGGCACCCGGCAGCTACTACGTGTTACACAGTAACGCAGAAAACGACCCAGAAAGGGAGACGGGAGCGTACAGGAACAAGTAGAAAGCGCTCGAGTCAATCAAGTGGCGAGATGGCAGAACCCATTCAGAATAAGAAGCCGACAAATGTCTGGCCGGGCGAATAATGTGAATGCGTAGATAGGAAAATAAAAAAAACGATAGACACGGAAGAGGAGCAAACAAAACGACCAGACAGTGGAGGGCATACAAATGTGGCTGCGAGAGAATGCCGGGGATGCGTACGGGACAGCGAGGGCATAGGCAAAACGAGCATGTATACGTGGCTAGATGGATACGATGTGTTTCGCAATAGTGCGCAGCGGTAAACAGATGATGGAGATGCAGAGAGGAATGCATGGGGAGATAGCAAGGCAAGAGCAACACATAGACAGATAGGACATGAGACTAGAGTGTGTAATCAGACATTGAGATTGCGGCTGGATGCGAGGATTGGAACAGGATGTCAAGCACAAGATGAAAGTGATGAAAGTGGAGATGTCGTGCAAGAAACTGGACAACGCCAAGAGGGAGCTGTGATTACTTCTTGAACATCATTTCATCCTCTTCGCCTCGACTCGAGTTGTTTTTGGCCCACTCGATGGCGAAGAGCGACGCCTTGAGGAATTTCTTGTGAGCATACTTTTGGCAGGCATATTGCTCTACAAAGGTGTCCTCGAGCAGCTTCTCGCAAATCCATCGGTGACCAGTTTCCAGATGTTCCGCAACGAACCCAGAGTGGTACACAAACGCTTCGTTCTGGGTGTCCGGAATTGGAAACGAGTCACATGATTAGCTATCAGGGGAAATGCGACAAGATCCACATGCGGTCCTCACCCAGTCTCCACCAAGCATCTTCCGAGCACTGTACATCGCAACTGCCGCAACAAGACTTGGCTTGCATCTCAAAAAGCGGTGGTCCAACAGAGTAACCTCGGCCAAGAACTTGCCTAATGTTCTTGTCTGAATGTCGTAGTCGTCAGCCTTGCTGATCCTCCGCATCCAGCTGTACGGAGAGCAGTACTGCGAAACCTTGAAGTCTAGGGTTTGCAAGACAATGCGCTCGCCTTTAAGGATTTCTTCCTTGGTATATCCGTTCTCTGTCATGAAGACAAACTCGTCGACGGACGGCGCCAAAATTTCTTCGTACTTGGCAGCGATGAACATCGCAGTAACGCCGACAAGCTGAAGCTTGACGAGTGATACGACCCTCCTAGTCAGGAAACGATCGACGATGTTGATGGCGATCCAGAGGGTCTCGGGAAGCATATGCCACCGCAAGTGTACTTGGAGGAGCCAGTCGACAAGGGTTTGTCGCATCGACCATGTAATCTCGTTCTGTCCATCCATATAGTCGGGGTTGGGCATTACGTCCTCCTGTGGAGAAACAGGTCAACGAATGCACTCTCCGGGACTCGCGGAGACCCCACCTCGAGTTCCGACATGTACTTGAAAATCTCATCGGAATATTCAGACACCATGGTGGTATCGAAAATGTCAACTTCGTCGTGGTATGTTTGCTGAATGTCTGTTACTTCCTTGTAGTGTCTCATGGCCTTGTTGGTGTCGACGTCAGGCCACAGGCGTGGAGATTTCGACTCGACGGCTTGGAGCTGCTGGATATTTTCGTTGTTGGATAAGGTTCCTTGAACTCCTACCATGTCTTGGTCCTCCTTTTCCTCGAGCATCTCCACGATTTCTGGCTCTGCGTCTGATTCTTCGACTTGCTCGACGTCCATTTCGATTTCTTTCTCTTCGATGACTTGGGTGGGAATGATTACTGGTACAGCGGTTTCCTGCCGCGACATTCGCTTGAAGACGGAAGGTTTCTGTGCGCGTGCGGTGGATGTGCGAGAGGCGTTGGCAGCAGTCTCTGTTCGGCCAGGACCCGTTGGGACGCGTTGCGGACCGGTGGCAGCTGCGAGAGACGATGAACGCGAGCGCTTCAAGCCCTGCTCTGCACCGTCCTTGAGGGCTTCTTTCGCGGCGGCCTTGATGGCATCCTAAAGGACAAGAGTCAGCGCGGTCTGGGTAGGGTGAGGATCGACTACCGACCTTGCGGTTGACCGCGGTGGTCGTGACCTCACCGAGGGCAGGACGTTGTGGACCGCCCTTGAGCCCGCTCAGGAGGGCTGCTGCGCGGGAAGTACCGCCGGCGGCGACGCCTGATGCCTGACGGAGGTGTTTGCTGGTAGCGTTCTCGTCGCCGTTTACCTTGCGCTGAGCGCCAGTGCGGGTTCGAGTCTGTGGCTTGTGGCGCGGGGTGAGCGTCGGGCAAAAAGAGAGAGAAAGGTGGGCCTACGCGGGCATTGTTGGCCATGCTAACGGGGCAAAAGTGCTACACGGCGAGGTCGTCGCAGGAAGAGATTGTGGTAAAAGGGAGAGAGAGAAACCAAAACCGAAGCTTTTAAGAGGCACGGGGGAACAAGGAAGAGAAAAAAAAACTGGTCAGCCGCGGTCGAGGACGAAGTCTTGTCCAACTCGCTCGCCGTCGCGTACAACGCGAACCACCCACGTGACTCAAAAACACTCCACAACAGACACGTCGCGTCGCGTCGCATTCATTAGCAACCTATTGTACACTCTCCCACCGCTCCCACACAGACAATGGCCCACGCATCCCAAGCCCCGCCCGAGGTGGCGTCGCGTGCACCTCCATCGGCTCCGCCAGCCCTTTACCCGCCGCCAACCCCAGCACAGTCCCCGGCTCCCATCCCTGCTTCATCAATAGCTGCCGCCCGACGTTGTGCTCTGGTAGCGGTGCGGGTCGCTCGTCTGGCGTCCGCGACGACCTTGCTGGCCCCGGGGAACTGCTGCGCGAACTCTGCACGCCCGGACCGTCAAACTGCGAACCGGGGAACATGGCAGGACGTCGTGCCGACCG
>JBBPKJ010001507.1:0-10464 GCA_038089195.1 Brasilioporus rufonigricans | reverse complement strand
AGAGGAGAAGAGGAGGAGGAAGGAAAAGGAGAGGGCAGTGTAGACAGAGGACACACCAGAGGTAGGGAAGAGGAAAGAGAAGGAGACAGAGGAAGTGGAGGTACAGACAGAGGAGAGAGATGAGGAGACAGAGGACAAGAATGGAGTGGAGGATGGAGGGGCAGAGGAGATGGAGGAGTAAGTAAGTACAGTATATAAAATGACTTGATCTTTTTTCTTTTATTATCTTTTTAATGATTTTTGTCTTTTTCTTCATCTTTTCTTTGTCTTATGATTCATGATTTTTTGACTCAGAGTTAGGATGGAATGAATGGAGGGCATGAGAGTGTGATAAGGAAGAATAGAGAATGGAGAAACAGAGGAGCAGAGTACCTCGGAGTTGTGGTTGGAGATATAGAGGTAAGAACAGAGAGAAGAGATGATAAATTGGAAGTGGCTGGGGACCTTGAAGGAGCATCAGAAGAGTGGACATGGCAGTGTCCCCACATTAGGGTTTTAGTGATCTTTTTATGATTTTTTTTATGATTTTTTTGAGGAGAACAGAGTGAAAGCAATGAAGGAGAGATGTGAGAGGAAGAAGCAACAGAAAGTGGAGATGACAGAGATTGTAATGAAAGTGACCTGAGTGAAAATGGAGGTGAATGAAGTCAAAATGTCAGAAGGCAGAAACAAAAAGAAAATGCTGGAGAGGCAATGGAAGTTAAAAGGACCATTGTCAGAGCAGTCCTTGTAGCAGGAAGGATGTCCAGACAAAACTGGAATGAAGGTCTGCAAGACTGGACCTAGAAAGTCTGAGGCCTTAGGCAAATCTGAGTGTACTCCCAGGATTAGAGTCTCTGGGTGGAGTCCTGGAATACAGAGGTTTGGCATTCAATCTGTAAGAGCATTAGATGAAATGTTGCTACTTATTACCAAGTCAATCAATGTATCATTATATGGTGAGCAAATGGAGTCCAGAGCTAAACAAACATCAGTGAACCCAAAGAGGTTGGCATGAAGGCCATGGAGGTGGATTGCTTGCAGGCAAGGAGAAAAAACAGAAGTGGTCCAGAGGGGACCAGTGACCATTGGAGATGATAGTCCTGATGTTACAATTTTCCTTGTCCACCGTGATACGTTCATCATTTCCTTTTGTCACAACCATGCTTTCCCCTTTGCTTACATTTCCTATGACTCCTTCTTAGCCATATTCTATGTGGACAACGTCCTCCTGACTCCCTTATTCTGATCACCTTACTTTTGGACTAGCCCTTCTACAACATTCTCTTATACGTTGCGTGCTCTGATCTCTCCATAGTCGTCAAGCCTTACCTTTGTTGGTTCGAGTCCAACGTTCCAGCTTGACTGACCTCTTTTGGTTACTTGGTCCATGCAGTGATTGATCTTTGTTTGTCTTTCTTGAATCTCTGCTATAAGCTGTATAGTATAAGAACCTAGAAACCCCCTCGATGTACTTTAGCTAGTTCTACGTTTATCAAACGCACTACTGTGCTCCTTGTGTCTCATCCTCTCTAAGTACTACTCTTTGGACGTTGTGTCTCTTTGTGAGTACCTCCCAAAGTCTAGGAAAGTGTAAGTCTTGAGCATAGAAGTGCTCTCAATGTTACACCTGACAGAAGATAGGAGGTGGAAAATAAACGAAGGGGTGAAAAACAGAGACAGAGAAGAAATGAACAGAAGTAAGAGGGGAATGGATGTGTTTAGAGGTGCTCTGGAAGGAGCCCAGACAAGGGCAATATGATTCCAGGTCCGGAAAATGAAACAGAAGTGGTCCAGAGAGGACCAAGGAAGCTGAAACAGGGGATGAATGGATGCATCTGGAGTGCTCTGGAATGGAGCCTGGACAAGGGTGATGCAAGTCCCAGGTCCAGAAATGAAATACAGAGGGTGGTCCAGGAAGGACTGGAAGCGAAGAGATAAAAAGTGGATGCATCTGGAGGTGCTTCCAGAAGGAAGCCCAGACAAGGGCAATGCAAGACCCAGGTCTGGAAACAGAGGTGGTCCAAAATGGACCAAAAGATAGAAACAGAGAATATAATGAGCAGATGCATCTGGAGTTGCCCCTGAAAGGAGCCCAGACAAGGGCAATGCAAGTCCCACATCTGGAAAATGGAGGTAAGATAAAGAATGCCTTAGGATGAGGCAGAGCCTGAGCTCAAAGTGACCAGGATGGCAGCCACTGCATGAGCTTTAGCAGCTCTGGAGGTAGGCTTGGGACATTTGTTGGCGGAGTGCCCATGATGCCTAGCGATTTCAGTGGAGAGGGTGGTCTTGCAGATGTGCTCTCTTGTCAGCCAATCCTCTCTCTTCTTTAGTCGAGAGGAGATCTTTTTGTCTGGGTCAACCCCTAGCCAACACATGAGGTATCTAGTGGGGACCGTATTGAAAGGTTTTCATTTGGGATGGGAGGAGTCAGGGAGGGATAGCGTTCCAGCTACCCAATCAATTTTAGGATTTCTGGTTCGAAGCCAAGGCATTCCTAATATGATCTGAGATCGTCCACAATTTACTATCATCAGGTCAAGGGTTTCTTCATGATCTGGGAAGAGTAAGGTGGTGGAGGTTTTATGGGTGATGGATCCAGATTGATTTTCTGTACCATCTACATTGTAGGCCTTCACTGGTTTAGGAAGGGGTTGGGTAGGCAAGGAGAGGCATTGGGCAAGAGTCTGGTCAATAAAATTTCCTGTTGCTCCGCAGTCAATCAGGGCAGAGGAGTCGATGATTTTTGCTTCATAAGAGAGAGATAAATAGACTCGTATTGTCTTCTCAGAGGGTTGGGCAACTAGTACAGGAGCTATAACATGGGGAAGGGGAGATGTCGGGACATCCTTCCTTTTCAAAAATCCTCATCTTCAACAACTGTAGTGGACTGAATCTCTTTGACTCCTCCTTCGTTGAAGCAGGCACAAAGGACTTGCAAAATCTGTTCAGGTTCCCTCCCTTTAGCTTTCAAGCCTCATACATATTGAGCCAGTTTGGAGGGTTGGGTGATTTCTATGGTTTGGATCCTGGATGAGGACGAAGTGGGAGTGCGTCTGCTGAAGGTGTTTTGACCAGGGTGGTTCCTATGGTTACAGATTGAACATCTGGGTTTCTTGCAGATGAAGCACAGGCGATTGTATAAGCAGCAAGCTTTCTCGATGGGGGAGAGATTCAAAGCATCAATGTTCATGGCATTTGAGTCACAAGCTCGAGAGGACATCAGGGTGGGGAGAGAGCTATCTCCCCTGAGGAAGTTGTTACTCATTTCGAGGTGTTCTACAAATTTCTGTGCATCTTTTACCCATTTTTCATAGGAGTCAGGAAGGTCTTTCTGGGCAAAGATGAGGTGACGGAGGGGAGGATATAGCCCCTGGGTGAATTTCTGGCAGATGGTTTTCAGGTCTGCCAGTTGGAATTGGAGTCTGGTAGTGGAGAACTGTTGTATGTATTGTTGAAGGCGGTAATCTTTGATGATCCTTGGGTTCTTTGGGTCTCATTCAACTTCCTGTCTTAGTAGATTGAGTTTATGTCTTGCCTTCCCTGTAATGTCATAGGAAATGAAAATGGCTTCAAAGTCTTCAAGTATCTTGTCGAAGGTCTTTTCTTTGGCATCAACAGAGGGGTCTAGCATGGTGGCATACCATTTTTCAGCAAAGTGGATGCCTTCTCCTCCTCCCATCTTATTCAGGAGGGTATAGATCTTTGGGGGATCAGTGGCGAATACAGAGGGGTTGGCGATGAAGTGACCTTTCATGGCATTGACCCACCACAAGGCATCCTTGGAGTCCCTAGAGAAATCGGTGGGGAGGGTGGATTTCAACTTGGTGGGTTTGGGTGGAGTTGTCATGGCTATGGGGGAGGTGGGGCAACTGGGGGTGATGGTGATAGGGGACAGTATTTCGGTATAGTTGTAATTGGTAGGGGTAGTGGATGGGATGTCTATCTTGACGTCAGACTCTTCCTCAGCAGGAAGTGGTTCTTCAGGTGGGGCAGGTGGTTGGCTGGTAAGGATGGCTCTCAGGGTCCTAGAGGCATGGACACTGTGGAGGGTGGGGGTAGGATTGGAGGAAGATCCAGTGATTCTTCATCTGAGATTACGTTGGTCAGCTATGGTGACTTACTTCGCGAGGGAAGAGTCAAGGGACAAGCTAGTTCTTTTGTGACATTAAGGGCACTCTTTATACTCGAGACTTCTCCTTCTAACTCTGGGAGGTACTCACAAAGAGACTCAATGTCCAGAGAATAGGGATCGGGCAATTATCATAAGATGAGCAAAGTAGTGCATTGATTCAACATAGAACTAGCTAGAGTACATGAGAATGATTCCAGGGTCTTTCTTATAGTACTATTTAGAGCGGAGAGTCAAGAGGAATAAACAATGGTCAATCACTGCATGGACCAAGTTACTAAAAAGAAGTCAACCAAGCCGGAACATTGGACTCAAACCAACAAAGGTAAAGGCTTGGTGACTATGGTAAGATCAGAACACGCAATGTGTGAGAGAACATTGTAGAAGAGTTAGTTCAAATACTGGGCAGTCAGAAGAGAGGAGTCAAGAGAACATTGTCTGCATAGAATATGGCCAGGAAGGAGTTGTAAGAAGTGTAGGCGAAAGGAAATGCATGATTATGGCAAAAGGAAATGATGAATATGTCATGGTGGATGAGAAAGATTGTAACACATGATGCCCACAGAAAAGGCAGAGGTCATTCCTCAACTGGCGATGGCACTCCTTGGGAAGGAGCTTACCATCATTCCCCAGTATTGGAACAGAAGAAGAAACAGAAGGGAAAAAAGAAAGACCTGAAGGGGGCCCATTATCATAATGTCTGGACTGGCAGGAGTTGGTAGGAGAAGAAATGGAGTCACCATTGGACTGGGGGTCCTCAGGTGTGGAAGGGTTGGAGGCAGATGCTGAGAGTTGAAGGGTGTTGGAGGTTCCAAGGGACAACTTGGACTAATCTTGAGGATAACTGGAGGTCTGATTTGCACAGATGATTTCTTCCTGGCACTCTCAGTATTGATGGTCAATCTGCTGGGCAAGCATGTGGAGTTCATAGAGGTTGTCCGGCTTGCCTAGATAAGACATTTCATTCTTGATATGGTCCAGAAGGCCATTGTAGAAACTCCAGTGGAGAGCACTGGAGCTCCACTTGTGGACTTGGAGTATAAGGCAGTTTCATTTAACTATATACTTGGAAATGCAGTCAGTAGGTTGCATTGACAGATCCTTGAGCTGAGTCTCTGCATCTGCAACTAGATCATAGAGTCTGAAGTTAGATTGCAACTTGGAGAGAAAAGCTGTTCAATCAGACATCCAGAGGGGCTGGAGTTCCAGAGGTTCATCTCCAAGCATGTCTGGCTCGAAGTGATCCAGGGTGGTGTCCATGAGATATAATTGGGTGAATATTATCTTTGACTGGTCCTTTCAGAAGGACTTCAGGTCAGCCTGAAAGGTTAGTTCACACTAAATGATGAAGGAACAAAGTTTTCTCAGAGTGAGCTTGTCAAAAGGTTTGAGCTTGTAGACTTTGGTTTTTGGAGTTTCAGAGTGCTTGTGGTGGCATGTGGACTACCAGGACATTTGGCTTATCACATCAGCAAGCTGTGCAAATGCCTGAAATTCCAGCAGAACACTTCCTGCACTTCCAAACAGAGGTGCACTGAAGTCACTGTTGTGGTCTTTGTCATGAGTGGAGGAACTAGAGGGATCAGAGGGGGGTGAGTCATTGCCATTGTTACCATTTCCTCCAGAGGCTAGAGGTGGAGGACCTCTGGACCTCCTAGATGTGGAGGGGTTGGAATGGTTAGCAGAAGAGGAAGAGGTGGAGTTACCAGGCCTGGCAGATAGGCTGCAGAACTTGCCAGGAATGGTGTGAGAGCTGCCGAAGGCAGATTGCAGCATCTCTTCACAACTGCAAAGGTTAGGATGAGAGGACATAATAGAAGGAAAGGTGGATAGAACAGAAAACTGGAAGGGTCAGAGGGTTTAAGTGGATGACAAATGAAAGTCAGAAGGCTAAGGAATGGAGACCTGCTCAAGAGGGAGCACTAATATACTGTTAAGACCAGATCCTCCAGTCCAAGTCCAACTGGATTTTGGAGGTTGATAGGTGGAGTTATGGGATTGAGTGATGGAGGTGGACATGATGTCCAGAGCAGAGGTGTCAAAGCAGAGGGGGAACGTAATGAGGACATTGGTGCAGGACTTATGTGTCACACCCTTAAGCAGGCCCATGATCTCATATTTCAGAGCAGAGTTCCAACGAGAGATGAAAGGAAATTGAACAAGCACAGGGGGCTGTCTTAGTTGATATTAGTGCTATTGTATAGCATACAGGAGGAGTCCTTAAGTACAAATGGAGTAAGGTATGGAGATCAGAAGTGGAACAAAGACATGAAGTAAGTACAGGGACAGGATAAGCAATGTGGTGGAGGGGTAGGGAACTGTCAAGTAAGCTACCAAGGAATGGATAAGGGTCAGAGAACAATGATATACATATATGGATAAGGGTCCGAGCACTGCCAAGATAGGTCCAAGCAGAGGATGAGCTCCAGAACAGAACTCTGAGGGGTGAGGTGGGTAATAGGCTCAGTGTGCGGAGGTGGGCAGAGATGGCTGGAGGAGGCATAATGGAGGTTGGAATAATGGATGTGACACAGGGTCACCTTACAAGGCTCTGTGATTGTGATAGTAAGTCTATGCAAATGGAAAGTATATGTGACTAATGTAGTTTGAAGGTCCTTCAGCACCTCTGAAAATAATGCAATGGATTTGAATCTGCAGCATTGTCAATGATGACTAGCTTCTTCACTCAGCTAGGCAAAGACACTGACATTACACCACTTGCAAAAGCACTCTTAGACAACTATGCATTTCTAAACAAAGATCCTGATCATCCCACCACCAAAGGTTGATTTTATTCATCTTTTATGCTCAAGCCACTTGCTACAATGCACCTTAGTGGCATCACAGGTTATATTGATGTCCCAGGCTAAGATATGCATCAACTTGCTGGGGGAAAGAACATGGCATCCATTTTTGCACTTGCTGCAGCTACAGTGAGCCATTTTTATCACTGGCTAATATGTCATGCTACTAACATCTTGAATCATAGTTGGAGCATGCAGTTCAGTTTATTAGGGATGGAGTTATCAACATGAAGGATATTCAAGGAATATCCAACTCAAAAACAGTATCTAATTGACTTGATGCAAAGTTGAAAACAAAGCTGCCAACAGTAGTTAACCAACAAACTAGAAAGGAAACATGTTCACCTTTTATGTTTTTGGTCAATAACTGGGTGGGTAATACAGCAAGCTATAGGGAGCCAATTTCCCACTATTCAGTCTTTTGGATGCAGGAAACATTTGCACTAGCTTAGTGTCACATCCATGCATTCTATTCTTTCTCTGACTCCCCTGGCCTCTCCTCCGACCATCTCTGACCATCTCTGGTCATCTCCATCCCCTCAGTCCTCCTCCTCCTCCTTATGCCCAGAGTTCTGTATCTCTGATCAGACCAATGCTGGGACACTCAGAAGCACCCAGACCCTTATCCATTCCTCAGTTGTATATTTGACACTTCCAACCCTTCCACTGATTTGCTACTTCATGTTCTTGTTCTACATCTGTTACTCCATACCTTACTCCATTCATATTTAAGGACACCTCCTGTATCTTATCCCTTAGCTCAAATATTGACTTTGACACACTCCTATCCTTGTCCAACATTTCCCTCACCTCTTCTCCTTCTTCTGTTGGAGCTCCATCCCTCTGAAATACAAGGACACAGACCTGCTCAAGGATGTGACACATAAGTCCTGTGCCAACATCCTCATTGCATCCCCCCTCATCTCCAACATCTCCACTCTGCTCTATACTTTATGTCCACCTCCATGACCTTTCCCATGACCTCCACTTAAAGCCCCTCTAGCTCCAGTCAGACTTGGACCGGAGTTCCCAGTCTTAACAGTATATTTGAGCTCCCTCTTGAGCAGGTTCTCTGTTCATTTGAATTCTGACCTTTCTGTTCTTCTGTCATCATTTTATGTTTTCAGCCCTAACCTCTGTAGTCATGAAGAGTCCTCACCACTCTTCACCAACTAACCCATTTCCTCCACTAGGGGAGTCCAGAGGTCCTCTTCCTCTGGCTCCTGGAGATGATGGTAATAATGGCTATGACTCACCTCCATCCTTCTAGTTCCACTTCTGGATGTTCAAGTCATCCTCTAGAACCTCCAAACACCCTCCAACATCAAAATCTGCCTCCACCTTCTTTCTGCACCTCAGGACCACAAGTCCTAAGGTGATTCTGTCTTTCTGCCAACTCTGGCCAATTCTGGACATTATGGTAATGGCCCCTCTTCAGAGCCTTTCCTCTCCTCTCCTCTCCTCTCCTCTCCTCCTTCCTTAGACCTTCTGTTATCATCTTTGTACCTGAGGACCTTAAGTCTGATGGAAGCTCTGTTCCTCTGCTTACCAACTCCAGCAAGTCCAGACAACTGGGATGTACTCCTCTTAGCCCCCTTTCTACCTCTCCTTTTCTTTCTATTTCTTTTTTCTGCCTTCTGGCAACCTCCAGGCGACCTGGCACTCTGTCAATGAGTGTTCTAGCACACCTCCAGAGTTGCACTTTTGAGTATTGGTCACTCCAGCCACTCTGAACTCCAGCTCAGCCTCCTTGAGGTATTTCCTTCACTTTTCCCCTGTCTTTTGTTTTCCAGACCTGGGAGTTGCATTGCCCTTGTCTGGGTTCCTCTTGGAGCATCTCCAGATGCATCCATTCATTTATTCTCTGTCTCCAATTTTTTTTTGTCCATTCCAGACCATCCTCCATCTCATTTTTTGAACCTGGGAGTTGTGTCACCCTTGTCTGAGCTCCCTTTCAGGAGCACCCCAGACATATCTTCTTGTTCTCTCATGACCCCCTCTACCTCTTTTTCTCATTCAGTATCCCTTTTGTTCTTCCTTCACACCTACTCTGATGATCTCCAGACCCATCTGGGCCTCTTTATCTACTTCCTCTTCATATTCTCTGTTTCCATTGTAGACAGGACTGTCAACTCCAACAGTTTTTGGTCCTTTCTGGACCTCTGTCTTCACTCCTCTGTATATCCTCTGTTTAATCTTTTGTTAGGACCATCATCTCTGGCAGTCTTTGATCCATTCTGGACCATCTCCACTTCCTTCCTTATCTCTAGGAAATCCACCTCTTGACCTCTGTGCCAACCTCCTTTTTGGTTCACTGGCATTTGTTTAGCTCAGGACATTGCCACTCACCATATAATGATCCATTGATCAACTTGGTATTTAGCAGCACTTTGTCTCACACTCTTACAGATTGAACACCAAAAACCTCCACACTCCAGGACTCCATTCCAGAGATACAATCCTTGGAGTTGCACTCAGATTCACCCAAGGTCCAGTCCTGCAGACCTTGACCAGTTCAAGTCTGGTCACCTTCCTGCTATAAGGAACTGTTTCTGTGATTGTCCTTTTAATCTCCTGCCACCTCCTGACATCTCCGATCCTCTTAACCTTCTTTGTTCTCTGTTCTATCCTTACTTCAGTTCATTCTGTTATCTTGACTCTGTTACTTCCATAATGACCTCTGATGTCTGTCTTCTTGCTGCCTTCTGTTTTTCTTCCTTCTCCACACTCATTCTTTGTTTAAATCCATAACTCCAGCCTACTCTGGTCTACTCCGACCCAATTCCACCTATTATTCATTTTTATCCACCTCCAACATTGGAATTGATTGAAGTCTTAGGGACACTCTGAAGTTTACTGGTTTTCACCAGAGACAATTAAACACTCCTGTTTTCATTATATCACTCCACTTATACCTCCAGAACCTTCACTAGATTCACATCTCTTCTCCTTCAACCTCTGATTCTCTGTTCTTCCCCTCTGGACACTATCTTTATGATTTCACTCCACTTCTCCTTCCTGTTTCTCATTTTCTGGACACTCTTGTGCTCCATTATTACTCTGTTTCCACCTCCAAGTCCTCCTTTGGAGGCTTATCATTCTCTTCCATCTCTGTTCCTTTCTCTGTCAATATCTCTGGAGTTACCTCCAGAGTTCCTACAGTGAGCAACAAAACCATTGCAATGATTGCAACACTTTGATTGTTGGGTTTATATCTAGTGAACCATTGATGCTAGACCAATAAACCTAGTGATCATTAGAAAGCCATTGTCAATGGCCTTCTGTTGATATATACATTGCTTAGGTAATCTCCACTGAATAAGGAAGTATTCCACAATCAATCAAGGCAACTCATTGCAATAGTTTTGTGCTGACTGAAATGAGTATGAAACCAATATATTGCTGCAATCTATTCCACCAGAATTTGATCATACAACATATAACAAGTATGAAATGGTACAAACAGACCAAAATACCATCACTTTTCCCACACCTGCCATCATAAAATCCACTTTTGTCAAGAAATTCAATGAATTGATGTTTTGT
>JBBPKJ010001506.1:0-10471 GCA_038089195.1 Brasilioporus rufonigricans | reverse complement strand
ACAGTGGAGTCCTATGGAATAGTCAAACATGTGCTACATAAAAATGATCAACATGTTTCTATAAACTGCATGGATAGAGATATCAGAACATGAAAGGATGATGGTACAGTCCTATTCCTCACCACTTAGAATACCTTTTTCCATTGCCAGCCTTTGATTTTTCAGCTGCTTAATTTGCAGCTGTAGCTGTAGACTAGCAAGATCCTTATTCTTCATCTCCTTTTCATGTTCCTGGCGCTCCCACTGTAGGTGCAACTCATGTTCATTTCGGTCCAAGCATAGGTGCCCCTTTTCCTGAGTACACCATATATTCAATTCATGTTGTGCACGCTTGTCTTCTCTCTTCTCTTCATGAGACTTGTGTAGCTGATTGATAAGACTTTGTGATGCGCTTTAGAAATTGCTTGACAGCCTATCAGCTGCAGTCTCACGACCACGCTTTTGAATGGAAGATGATGTTGGTGGAGTGGAGATAGTTGCAGAGCTTGATGAATATCCCCTTTTTTTGTCATCTACATCGCTAAAAAATGATATGGGAAGTGATGGCATAGATGCATTATGCCTCATGGTGGCCTGAAGGTTGAGATTTGCAATAAGGTGGGATGCTGTTGTGTCAGAGTCGGATGAGTCCTCCATAGATGTCGCTGCTGTCTGTAAGGGCCAGTAGTGGCAGCGCTGTGCCAAAATGATGCAGGATGGCAGAAGATGGATGGATCGTCATTTAGACAGATGACTTGTTCAGAGGTGGAAGGTCTTCAAAGTGGAGCCGGAATAGATTCGCTTTGTTGATCAAGTGATGTAGACCACCCACTGTCGTCATCAAGCACAAAGAGAGAGCTGTCAGCAAAATTATACTGTGGTGTGAAGTCAGAGAGATCTCGTCCTTTCCCTTTATCTCAAGTTCAAGGTAAGATTGAATCTGTAGAGAGAATAGAAGGGGGCACAGATGTGGAAGGGACAGATGTGGGTGGGACAGATGTGGGAGGGACAGATGTGAGAGGGACAGACACAGGAGGGACAGACGTGGAAGGGACAGACATAGGAGGGACAGATGCGGGAGAGACAGATGCGGGAAGAACAGACAATGTAAGGTTAGACAAGGTAGGTGGGATGAGCGCCAGGGGGACAGACGAGGAAAGCGGTAGACTATTAGAAAATGTGAGACTGGCTGACAATACCTGGGACTGAGATGTTAGAATCACAGGAGATGCATTGGGCATCTGAGCCAACAAAGGAGGAACAGAAGAGGTGAGAAGGGAGCCGGTAGATGTGGTGATGTGTGAAGACAAAGATAGGGACGAATGAGACTGATCTGTGCAGATATTGAACAGTGCTGCCGCCTAAGCCCCGAAGTCCTGGTTAGGATTAGCAGATCCATACACAACATTGAATGCTGGATTGTCCCTCCACCATCCATGGAGGTTGTTGAACCAGGGAAACCGCTCTATGACTGCACCTAAGGAGGCATCATAATTTAGTTAGTAGTCAAAATAAGAACAGATGTATGAATGGGATTTTCTGCTGAACCATCAGCAAGCAGATCTTCAAACCTTCATCCTGCTCCAGTGGCTGAAAGCCCTCCCAATTCCACACGATATTTTTTGCAGAGGCTAGATAATAGTAGATCAGTGATAAAACTAAGAGTAATTTAGTTACTAACACTGCCAAACGTCGTTCCACTGCAGGAACAAATTGCGATGGATCCTCCTGGCACATATTGCAGATCTCCAATGACTTGTCATTCGTGAAAATGGCCTGTGTGAGCTGCACATATATGACCCACTTGGCATTGTTGTTGGTCTCCTTAGTGTGCCCCTTGACCTGGGCAGCTTGATTTGAGTCAGCAAAAAGCTTGTGCTGCTCAGAAGGATTTTCATTCAGCCATTCAACAAGCCGGTCAGTTCAACTAGAAAAACCCTGTTCCCATTGGATGGTGGTCTTGCATTGTGTGTTGCTGGTGGATGAAAGTGTTTGCATTGGTGGGTGGGAGGCAAGGCGAGGACGATATGTGGGAGTAGGGAAGGGGATATGGAGTGACTAGTGGTGAAGCTTGTGCATGGTGATGCAGCGATGGCTGGGCAGCTGGCAGTCTCCACTACTGCCCTCTGCAATGCTGCTTTGTCAGCTCCGACATGAGAAATTGGAAAGGAGTTGTGTGCTGATGTACTTACTTCTTCTCCCCCTTGAGACACCCTAATGTTCACAGGGTCATTTTCAGAATTAGTACAATGTGGCACAGCCAAATGGTTGGTTTTCTTGAACAAACCAATTTGCAACTGACTATAGGTTAAATAACTCCACTCACCACAACCTCGGTAGCTTTAATTCTGGCTACACTGTCACTACATTGTTCTGCATCGAGGAAGACACTGGTAGGGGTGAGATCAAGTGCTCATATCGACATTTGTAAACCACAACGATCAGGCACTCTTTAGTTTGCACATCCATGCATTGTGATAACCTGCAGGTCATGCCCAGAAAAAGAGCAGACATGATGGTTAAATGAGTCTCTTAGGCTCTGCATTTCCTGCAGACCTTTCTTACCATGGTTCCTCTCTTGTTTGCCCTTCTCTATCTCACCCAGCTCACCCAGGGAGCATCCACCACTTCCATTGACTCCGACAGTTGCCCACCATCCAATGGAACAACTCAAAGCCTATGGAGCATTTTGGGCAGCTGTGCATTGACTTTGTTGATATGCATATGGCACACAATCCATTTCAACATTCCACTGGATGAGTTGGACGCATCCCTCTGGTTCAAAGATCTATATTCCACAAGTTCCTTTCTTGCACTGGAGGTAACAATTGCGGTTGCTAGTCGGGAGTGGTGGAATGCTTGTAAAAAAGTCAAAAAGTTTGGTAGTATGTTGTCTTTGAACATGAATACACCTGGTAAAGCATCTGACAAATTTCTGAACCGCTTCAGATGAAGGGTACAAATGGTCAATGACATACAGCTTTTTTGCCCAGATGGGGGGTTTTCTTTATCATGATGAGCAAGGCCATTTGACTATGATTGATGCCAACAACTTCCTATGGCATTGCAAGAAGAACAAAGTCACAAATCCATGCATTACAGTCAAAGAGATTACGGACAAGAGCAAGTCAGATTGGCTGGGAAAGGCCATCCTTGCCCTCCAATTAGTCTGGTTCATGTCACAAGTTATTGTTCGCAGTTCAAGGGGACTTGCAATCACATTGGTCAAACTCAACACAGTTTGCATGGCTGTACTCTCACTTATAGTTATCATCTTGTTGTGGTACAAGCCACTCTGCCTGGAATGTCCTTATATCTTCTATTCAACTCAAGAGGTAAAACAAGCCAAATTTGGATGGAATGTTGGATTCCTGTCCAACCCATCTTCTGAATCGTTCTTGGCTGGAAACCAAGAGGCCTTGTAAGTGATTCCTCACCAAATATAGCACAAGCTATGTTGAGATGACCATGTTGTAATGTGCAGGTTGGACGCATGAAAGCTGGAACCTTTCCTTCTGGACTGGCTGATAGTCTGCTTCATCTGCACACACATGCATGGCAAAGTGACAGATGCCAAGCCTGTAGATGTTCATACCTTCCCAAGTCTGTTTTTCATTGATGTGATTGAACTATCTGAGATTATAGGGGGAACCTCTTTCTATATTTCCCAGACTGCTGAAGTGGTTGTCAGTGATTGGCCATGAAGAAGATGATACCACCTATGTTATGTTCGCTTCACTTTGTGTCACGTGGTTGATTCTTGGCAGACTTCACCTGATAGCATGGGACTTTGAATTTCCGACAGAGGCAAAGAAGATTTTATGGCGAGTTGCCTTGCTTGTTTTGGCAGGTGGTTCACTAGCCTTTTTTGGTGTGTGGGAGATTGCTGTGATAGGCTGGCAGGGAAATGCGCCCCATTGGGTGGAATACATGTATTGAAACCTATTGGTTATTTTTATCTGGTATCTGTACTGTCTTCAGTAAGTCACTTATATTAGTTGTGTAGTAGCTACCTGTACTGTCTTCAGTAAGTCACTAAAGACGAGGTAAAACTATCTACTGTCCGATGTAGGTATGCTTATGTAAGCTACCAAAATAGCGTACTAGCTAAATATCCAACAACATGGTGTTGTATGTGATTTGGCCATTGGCAGGCATTTTGGGTGTCATATCCCGGGTGGTCCTTGTAGGATTGATGCTCGCTAGCCTTCGTGCACTTCCTTGCTCTGCACACCAGACTATCACCTGGACTATCTATATCCCTTATCTCTAGGGTTATCACGTTGTCTTACCACTGGCACGTACGTACGTAGCCTGATTATGTACCGCGTTCCCCAATACTTTACCCTCTAGTGAATCAGATTCGAGATGAACGCATGCAAGCCCGCGCATCTTGGCTTGCGTTCCTCTCGCGACGGAGATCCCTCTAGCAGCCCGATCTGGCAACCTCTAACGACAGATGGACCGATATCCGTCTCTACTTCTTTGCAGCGTAAGGCGCATACTTTCTCGAGTTTTCCTCGTCCATATGGGCCATTGGCCCTCGCTGTTCACGCCTACTACAGTAAGCCTACCATGCATCAGTCACCCACCCACGCCACGTTCCTCGCCCCAATCTACAGAAGTTCCAAGCGCAAACTCTATTCCCAAAACTCCCCTACCAAGGAAAGCACGTCTTGACAAAGGATAAGCTTGAGTTGACGCCTGAACACCATCCCCGATCACCCACCCGGCTGCCATGTCCGCGTCGTCGACAGAGTCATACGGGACTAGCAGTGAAAGTAGCTCCATTCCAGTACGATCAACGTGTCCTGTTTTCGTTTGCTCTCTTACGCGCCGTTCATGCATATCCGCAAGTGAAGACCTGCCTCGTTCAACACTTGAAATGCATCATCGAGCGTACAGGACAAAGTATTCTCTTGTCGTTTCCTTCATTGCACCTCCTAAACCCACCACGTTCTTTATGCCGCTAACATGACCACATACGAGTCCCTTCTTCGCACACGGCCTCGTCACCGCATCCCTGATGCCTTCACCATCATGCAAACCATTCAGCCCAATCAAGGTGCACGAAGTAAGTCCTCGTACCAATCCGATGCAGTTCGTTGACATGTGCATATATTGGCCAACACAAGATTCAATTCATGGAAACCTAAACTGCGACATTCTTCGTGTCTAAATGGGTGCGATTCCTATGGAACCACATTTCAAACATAGGTTAAGAAATGCATCGCACCGCATCCCCGCCTCTATTTCTTGTTCCCGGAGGACGTATGAAGGAGCTATGACACCGATAGACATGCATGAAACCAAGATGAGACAAATGCACGGACGCGATGCTAGGACTCAGTCGTGATTGGAGCAACGGATCGAAAAGATGCTTGCACCTGCATCTGCACTTGTGTGTGCTGATACAGACGGAGGTCGATTTCAACCCTGAAGTGACATCCGTATGGGTGGTGAGGTCGGTGATGTGATAGATCTATGCCCACGACCTGGGGTTCAGATTGGGGGTGACAGCGGAGCGGGGGGATCCGAGGGTATTCACCACATGAAAAGACGAAATAACTGTGTGCATAGGCGGCGATCTGGTTGGACGAAGCGGTGAATACATGCTTTGTTGCAGGGACGTACATGACTCCCACAAGAAGTCGTTGTATCAACACATAATCTGGATCGATCTGAAACATGCTACTTCAGTAGCTCAGAGGAACATGACAGGAGACATGCATGGGCGAAGCGGTGCGTGCGTGGATGCGAAATGGGACAAGCGGTGCCTTATCGACGGGCTGGGTCCCAGACAAGGGCAAAACGGCACACGTGGAGGCGAAACATGACCCACCAGATGAACCTCCAGACATCAAGCTAGAGGGGTGAGGAATCATGCAACCTTTGATGACTCGCCTACCACAGGAAAAATGGACGTGTCGGTAACACAAAACAGTGTCAAAGACGCTAGAAAACTGCCGAAGAGGTCACTGTGGGACGGGTCAGAAGGACATGTACGTAGACCGCTATCCCTCGATAGGTAAATACACTATAGTCCGTGGTTCCGCACGACGACTGAGACCGCTGTCCCTCGATAGCCGTCGTGCCACAATCTGCGCTATTCTCACAGATTTCACCCGAAAGGACTCCAGAGAAGCCATACAATCTGGATGGTGAAACGAACGTACAAAACGACTCCAACGGGATACGAAGCGTCCAGAACACGGTATGGATGACAGAGGTGATAAGACAGACCTGCCAAGTCGAGATAGAGGGCCAGGGGGCCGTGTGATGGAGCAGGACAAGTTGTGCGTGTGAAGCGTTAACAGCAAATGGAACCTCGTAACGATAGAGATGGTGACAGAATAGGTAGGAGACGAGGTTGCGTGCACACAGCAGCAGGCGGCGCATGCCGCGACTCGAAATGAGTTGAAGTGTTGAAACGCGACCGCTGACTAGGCAAAGTCATCAGGCACATGTGTAGCAACATGGAGGGACACGAGGTCACCCTCGTCTTAGAGACAGCGCCACCTCACACGCCACTTTGACTCGGACGTGTCCTTCAAGCCTTGAGCCACGCAAGTATTCTTGGCGGCTACTTCACGAGGAGGTTGAGGTAGATGTTGTCAAGATGAACAGCTGGTTTTTTTGACTATTGCAATTGGCGTCATGAAACCAACCAAGAATCTGAATCCACCGTGCAAGTGTCGCATTTCCCTCTTGGTAGAATAATTTTGCAAGTGGCTGTCAGCGAGAGGACGACATGTCTTATAGCTCTTATCAGACGTTTGACGTGAGAGTGACTTACAGATGTTTCTATGTTTCAGATCCACACCCGAAGTTCCTATCGGGTCCGACAGTCTGTAGTCCTCTTTATCATTGGCAGGTACTCATCAGTCACGCCGCTCATACGAACATGATACAGTAACTCAATACCAAGCGCCAGTTTCGCCACCATACATAAACGCATCTATAAATTTGTAGGTCTGCCATCGATGCTTACCCTCCACACCATGTTCGAACCTGACTGGACGACTGCGGGAGCATTAGTGCTTGGCACCATCGTAGTTCTATATCTTGGAGCTCTTAGGCGCCAAACCCCTAACCCGTTGCCTCCGGGGCCTCCAGGGATCCCATGGATTGGGAACGTCATTGGAGTGAATGCAAGTACTCCATGGATAACATACACGGAGTGGGCAAGAACGTACGGTAGGTCACAAATGGTTAATTCGACGTCTTCTACTCAGACAGACAACCTTGTAGGCGACGTAGTTTATTCTCGACTTTTCGGAAAGGATATCATTATCCTTAATTCAGAGAAAAGTGCGAAGGAACTTCTCGAGAATCGGTCTAAAAACTGCTCTGATCGCCCGTACCTCATCACGACCAAATTGTTGGGTCTTCTTTCCTTACCATGCTCCTAATCTCATTCCATCGGTCCAGGTGTGGACTGGATTCCAATTCTGTCTTCTTGCCATATGGAGATCGGTGGCGACTTCACAGGCGCTTTTTCCACCAGACATTTCGACCCGATGCGGTACACAGGTTTCTACCGTCCCAACACCGCAAGGCTTGTTATTTCCTCCGCCAATTATTTTGTGCTCCAGAACAGTTGGAGGATCATGTGTTCGAGTAAGTATACTGATGCGAATGGAGTGAGGACTCAGCTCGATGTTCCCCCAGATACACTGCAGCAATCATCATGAGTAGCACCTACGACTATGACCCAGTATCCCACAACGATAAACTCGTCGACATTGTCGCAAACGTGTTAACTATTATTATACCTCTTCTGCGTCCAGACATCGCCGTCATAGTTGGCGCCTTTCCGTGGCGTGGGTGAATTCCATTTGTCAATTCATCTTCGATCATGAGACACGTATTTTAAGTGCTCTATCTTCCGTCGTGGTTACCCGGCATGTCATTCAAGAAGAAAATGACTATTGCGCACGAGTATTCGAAGAAGTATCTCGAACTGCCGTTTGAGTATGCCCTTCAAAAAGTGGTAATGGTTGTTTTCATTCCTATCCATTCATGCTCTGAATGATCGCATGCGCTAGGTGAGCAATGGCACTGCACCGTCTATGGTACATGATGCACTGCAAGAGATGGAGGAGAAGGGTATTTCACCTGAACAATCATGGATGGATGACCTGAAGCAGGCATCTGGGACAGCGTTTTTGGGTACGTTAGCCAAATGCCTTATAAGAGCCTTTACTGACGCATCTCATACGCCTTATTAGCTGGAGCAGAAACCGTAAGTGAAATAATGTATTCATCCTAATCATGATCACTCAAGTGTAGAATAGTCCACCGCAGTCCTGATGACGTTCTTTCTCATGATGTTAGTGCATCAAGAAGCACAGGAGAAAATACAAGCAGAAATAGATGCTGTGGTTGGCAAGGATAGATTGCCGACAATGGATGACCGACCTTCCTTGCCTTATCTAGATGCTGTGACCCGAGAAATGCACAGATGGAATCCCATTGTTCCCCTGTGTAAGTCATTTTGTATCCTGGTTATTTATACTAGTCTGACCTTTTTGAACCCCATAGCAGCGCCCCACGCCGCTGTGGAAGATGACGTGTATGATGGGTTCCGTATCCCGAAGGGTGAGTACCAGGCAATCTCTCTGTATCTCTGAGTGTCGATTGAGACCCGTTACAGGTGCCATCCTCATACCGAATCAGTGGTCAGTGCGCTCTCCACCCCCATTCTTCCGACGAAAACCTGAATGGTTTTGCAGGGCGATAGCACATGACGAATCTAAATACCCCAATTCACACGCATTCATACCCGAGCGGTTCCTCAACGATGACGGTTCCCTCAAATCCGACGACGTCGACAACATCACATTTGGATATGGTCGACGGAGGTGTATCGGGAGATTCTTCGCCGACGCGTCTCTGTGGGGGGTCATGATTAGGGTGTTAGCTGTATTCAAGATCTTGAGGCCCCTGGACGAGAATGGAGTGGAGATTCCACTGGAACCGAAGTTTGCCGGCGGGAACGCAGTGTGAGTAGTGTATGACAAACACCCTCTGATGCATTTGATCCCGGACATGGATTCCCTGCGCAGACATCCGCTTCCCTTCAAGTGCAGGATCGTTCCGAGGTTGTCGGGGATGAACGCTGAGAAGCTGGAGAAGTTGATCGCCGCTAGCACTCCTTGACATGTGTTATTTGCTTTTTCTTTCTGTTGACTGTGTATCCGCCTGACATGATCTTTGTTCAGAGACATGTAAGAGAAAATTGTCGTAGAACAGAATACACGTGTCCAGCCATCAGTAAATAGTTTTTATCAACAGGATACATTAGAAAACGTCGAGTGGCACTACGGCTTCAAGTCGTGCATTACCCAATGTCACCGAGCGTGCTTCACCTCTGCTTGGGCTGCACCAGACTCGCCCTACAAACGATCGTCTTTTCGCGGGCGATTCCACGCCTCGTCACGACTTGGATATCGGATTCGACCTGTGCATGGTCTGGCCAGAGATCGCTGTTCCCGATGGCGGCCTCATTGACAATTTATTGGAGAATTCAGGATCGAACGCTAGACCTTGGAATGTGGCTTTGAGAACAGCGCAGATCGTGGCACGACGGCTATCGAGGGATAGCGATCTCAGTCGTCGTCGTGCGTGAACAGAGGACTAATGTATTGACCTATCCAGGGACAACTGTCTACATACGTCAGCTCGAGTAGGTATTTCGTATGTATAAAAGGCTCACCTCAGTTGTCGTGCGTGAACAACGGACTGAGGTGATCATTGGTCTAACGAAGTGTGCTTGATGCGAGCGCTTGGTAATCCAACAGTGGCGGTGCGGCTAGACGTGGATTCGCCGCATCTATCGAGGGTAGATGGCACTCTCTTCTTGACACGGACTACGCGCCCTCTATGTAAGCCACCCCGCCATCTCAGGCTCGTTTCATGAGCACATCATATGGAAACAGCTCAGAGATACTTGCTTCTTTGATTCGTACCACACCGTTCGCGTCGTCGACCGACCAGTCCGACAGAAAGAAACAACCGAACTCAGCTTCCAGTCCGTTCACCCTCGTTGACAATGCAAATCAATAGAACGACAGCGTTGCCATTGTCTCCGTGGCTTTCGGTGTGTCCCCTGTCACAAACAAGTAACGGACGATCCGCTTTCACCGCATTATCGAGCCGGAACGTTTCCGTGCCCTTCCCCATGCTATCTTGTGGATTTGACGGCTCAGACATGCACCTCGTCGAGCCGCTCTCGTCCGTATTGTCCTTGTCAATCAAGTCTACGATAAATGCTCCATATCCCAGTTGTACCCCATTCCCGTTTTCCCCTTTCTTCAGTGCAGACCAGTGTTCCGGGAATTTGGAATCCGGCCAAATTTACTAGGTAAATTTACTCAACTTCGCAGCCGCGCGTGAAGTTCATGGATATCCTACCAACCCTGGCTCAGGGACAGGTACATAGAGCATCACATAGTGTAGATAAGGAGTAGTTGAAGTGTGTCGAGTTTCG
>JBBPKJ010001505.1:0-10479 GCA_038089195.1 Brasilioporus rufonigricans | reverse complement strand
AAATGGAAGAGGAAGGCAAAGACAAGGATATGGCCAAACTATCTAAGTATTCAGCCTGCTGATCAGCACAGAAGATTTCATTGTCCCAGATGAACACATTGATGGCCCAAGGACGATTTCTCAGCACCGCAACTCAAATCCCCTTCATGCAGCACCTGTGAGGCATTCAAAATATCAGCAAGTAGTCGATGGGATAGCAGATCGCCATGTCAATTACTCTGGTGACAACAGTGACAATGCTTCCTCACTTGCAGTTCTGGATTCATCTCAGATCTGGGAGGCGATTCAGGAATGGATGTTTGGCAAGCTTGACTATGAGAGGCTACTGAACATCATCGATTTTCAGTACAAGCACAACCCCAAGATGCAGTATTGAGAAGACTTCGTCTCCAGCCTTGCCTTCATCTCCAGCCTAGAGCAGCAGGAAGAGCTTTTCACATCTCTCCCCCTGGCGGAACATCTTCATCAGCTGGCCATTTATCAGGATATATTGCAAGTAGACATGTCATCCAATGTCCATCTTGAGTCAGATCGTAAAGAACTACTTCCAGTGGATGGCATTGAAACACCCCTGTGGGCTGTGAAGATATCACCTTGTAAGATTCCATACCGCTCAGATTGACTGGCAAGTGCCCTAACATATTTGAAGCTTTGTCTACAGACTTTATTGTAAAGACATGGCACAAAGGCGGCCTTACCACTGCCTTGTATGAGGGGCTGCCTGGTCATGTCATGGTGACTGTGGCCAATCCTCAAACGTTCTTACTTGCAACTCCTGTCTCACATCTCTCATGCGTCTATAGCTGGTTCCTCATTCTATTGGAGGAGTGGACATCTCCCCTTCATCTGAATGAGCAATCCCAGTTTTCTGTTCCTGGTTTGTATATTGTTCTAAAGTATAGACCTTACAAGGGGAACCTAGCATATGGCTTATCCTTCCAACGGGAGTCAGGAGACCTTCATGTTCTCTTGCCTTCACAGCAACTGAGGTCCAGGAAGCATACAGTGGACAATGATATTGGTCAAGACGCCACCTCTTGGCATCTCTTCTCCCCAGCCAAATTTACAGCAAGAGCATTGACCCCACTCCACAGTCAACCTTGTCATCAATATCGGAACAAAATCTTTATCTCTGGGCTAATGCAAATGATGCTGAAGATCAACCAGGTTGAAGCTGTTGAGAGCCCAACACCATACCAGCTCGTCATGTACACTGAATCCAAAGTGGACCCTTTATTCATTGCAGCCACTCATCAATCCTTTGGCCAACATTTGTGGAAAATAGGGGATAGTGTGGTGGTCTCCAACTCCGTTCATCGTGAGAAGTCTGGTATGCTTGTCGAGATCGAACATGAGAACGGGTTCATGATGGTGCTCTTGCCTGACGCCAGGGAGCATTCAGCTTCACTGCTAGACCTGTCCCACTCATTTTGCATTGGCGATGTTGTAAGGGTCGCCAAAGACCCTGGCAGTGACCAGCAGAATGTTTACCACAACATTCTGGGATGCTTCAGCATGATCAGTTTCATTGAGTTCGACATGGAGGAAATCACAGTGATAGATTCCAGTAAACAAGAAGTAAGTGAGCCATTGCATTGCACTCAGCCCTTGGCCCTTACCTCCACTCCTAGTTCTAAGCCCCTTCCTTTCTCTTGGAATCGTATGAACCAGAGCAGCCTGTCTGAGCTCTGTTCACTGTTGTTGGTCCGCCTGCCGATAATTACAAAGAGATGGTCCAAATTGCTGATGTGGTGGATGTATTGACCAGGTCGCATCAAGAAGCATCTGGAACTATCGTCCAAGTGGACCGTCTGGCCAGCACGCTTAAATTCATGGTGAACAGGCCACTCACTTACCAAAGGCAGCAACTTGAGGTTCCCTTGACAAATGTCAGCTTTGTGCCTGAACCTTGCACTTTGCGACTGAGCAATCATGGATGTGATGTGAAAGAAGGTGATTATGTTGTGGTTGTAAGAGGAGAATCCATAGGCAGAAGTGGATTTGTCTCCAAGATCGATACTATCCAGAAGATGCTACAAGTGGCCGCATATTTCAACCCTGCAGTATGTATTATCCATGTATGGTTTTGGTTTTTCTTCACCAGTCTCATTAGGTCTTCTTCACACTTCCCATTACACTTTTTGCACATGCCCTGCGCAAGCATGACAACAAAGACAAGGTCTATCATGGCAAAGAGGTTCTCATCATTTGAGGCCCACATAAAGGTTGGCAGGGCACAATTTGTGGTGTTGGGAGGGACACATGTATCATTGCCTAGGGTGCTTTTGGACTGGACACTTGTCAGAAGGACTCCATAGTCATTAGGCAAGTTTTTATTTTATTTTATTTTATTTGTGGTTGCTAACCTGCAATACAGTGCTAGGGATATGAATGAAACACTTGCTGGAGTGAAACTAACCCCCCTTTAGTGACTTGAAGTCTCCACTGCATTTGCTAGAGGAGACATTGTATCCCCACAACAAGCCACTTCCCCCCCAGACCCTATTCCCAAGCCAGTCAATGCCTCTAGTACTGCTGGACCATCTCATTCCCCTTGGATGATTGTTTACAAGCTGTAGCCTTTGACTTCCTCCTTCATCCTGATACACTCAAGTCCCTCAAGACATACAGAGCAGTTTTCAAGATCACACTAGGTTGGCATGACATGTACACTGGTCGGCTTGCCAAAACAGAAATTCCTAACCCCTTTCAATTGCCATCTGGCAAAGTGCTGAATGGTTCTCTCACCATTCATTTAACTGCTTGAACACAGGGAGCACAGCTGCTGACTGAAAATATCCCTGAAAAATCGCTTGAGCCCTATGCACCTGTCAAGAAGGACACTTTTTGCATGGTTATCAAGGATGGAGGGGAGGCAGGTGAAGGTGTTAGAACTGTTCTGTTGGCAATGAAAGTGTCCTCAAAGAACCAGACCATGCTGGTAAAGCGCATCGATGGGATACCAGCCAGAGAAGGAAGTCTACCTCTGTCAAGAGTAATTCTAGTTGAACTACCAAACTAATCCTGTCCTTCTTATCGTGTCACTTGTCCAGTCATATACATATGTACAATCATTGTATACAATCCAAATACTAAATATGCCCAGAGCTATTTTTCAAATAAATTCGTAGGAAGTCTGATACAACCCAATCACCATCATATTGCAAAAGCTGTGGGTATCTTTCCTTCACCTAACAGAATGATGTCAGACTAGACACAAATGTGTGGACATGAGTCTTACCTTCATAAAAATGATTTGCAATCCACTCTTCAACTGTCTACTCCATGGTTTTTGGGTTGCAAGATGTTCCTGAGCCAGATGGGCAACAAAGGCCTGCCAGTCGGTCAGTAGTGATCTATTGTAAATGGAGGTGATACCCACCCAAATGTCCTCATACTCACTAGGTAGCCAGCCAAGCTTTTCCTATAAGTTGTATCTGTTGTAAACTTGACCAGTGCACTTTAGCTTCCTTTTATGGTAATGTTACATAAGCTTAGAGCGTACACTTTTCAGAGTAGCTTCTAGTTTATTTCCTCAGTAGCTTGACATCTACTGAGGGTAAGCCCTGTTTCATAGGCATTTACTACTATACTAATCTACCTTAGTCCTCATAGGTAGTTCTCTTAATACTAGTAGCTTGACATCTACTGAGGTTCTCTTAGTTCTTAGCTTAGACCTCTGCTGAGCAATTCCAACCTCACAACACTCTCTGACATGCCACACCCCCAGTTGGAATCCCAAAATCAAAACAGTAATAGCAGATAGCCATGAAAAAACCATCATCCAAGATGCAGATGCAGAGGTGGAAAATAACATATGCATCTACTCAGATGCATCAGGCCATAAGGGAGGAGTAGAAGCAGCAGTCATCCTGAAGAAAGGTGGACAGATGAAGAAAATAACATGCTTCTACTTGGGAAAGGCAAAGAACCATACAGTATTCAAAGGAGAGGAGCTAGGGATGGTTTTAGCAGCCAAACTACTAAAGGGAGAACACACAGCATGTGGAATATCAATAGGATTGGACAATAAAGCAGCCATCCAGGCAGCCAAGGGCTTCAACATGAAGTCAGGACATTATATAACGGATCTATTCCACTCAACACTCAACAATGCAATATGGACAACAAGAACAGAGATAATCACCCTGTGATGGACACCCAGCCATGTTAGCATTCCTGGAAATGAGGAAGCTAACAAACAGGCAAAACTTGCAATGGAAGGCAGCTCCTCTGATCCAAAAACACTACCAAGGGTCCTCAAAACAAAAGGCACACCCACCACCCTTCTAATAAGCAAATTGGCCAGAAAAACAGTGTACAAGAACACCCTCTGACACCTTCACAGATCCATCTATGAGTCATCACCCAGAGCCCAGAATACTGAACTTATCAACCCAACAATGCCATCACTGCACTTTCTTGCCATCACTGATGACATCCCAAAATGACATGCATCCATCATCTTCCAATTACAAACTGGACATCCTCCACTCAACAAACACCTTCATTGCATCAGAAAAACAGAATCCCCTGACTGTCCCCACTGCCCTAGAAAAGCTGAAAACACCAGCCACATCCTAATCCACTGCCCAAAGTACAATGCAGTACATGACATCCTCTGCTGCAAACTAGGCAACAAAGCATGAAATATCACACACCTACTCATAGACAAAAAGGCACTAAAGCTCATTCTCAAATTCCTCCATGCCACTGGCTGCCTAACAAAATTGCATGGAAATCTCCAACTGCCACCAAACTAGCAGCAACAATAACCAAAGAACAGAAACCTAAACCCAACATGAAAATACAAAGCATATACTACAGTGTAACAAACACCAAACCCAAAATTGCACCACCACACCCATGTTCATGGCACCCAACCTCTCAACAAAGCAGCCCCTAGGAATTCATGCACTTCCACCAGCTCACCCTGTAATGTTGAAGAGCACTTCTATGCTTGAGACAACACTTCTTGAACACCAGGAGGTACTCATGAAGAGACACAATGTCTGGGGGACAAGGATATACTGAGGATTGCACAAGAGGAGCAAAGTAGTGCACTTAGATTGTGTAGAACTAGCTAGAGAATACAAGTGGACATCTAGCAAGTCTTGTATACTACAATTTAAGAGGAGAATGAATACTAAACAAATAGAGACAAAGAGGAGCCTACCACTGCATGGGCCAGACATGACAAAGAGGATTAGCTAAGCATGAAGACTGGAATTGAACTGGCAAGAGGAAAGGCTTAGCTATAGTGGGAAGATCAGAACATGCAATGTTATGAGAGAAACATTGTAGGAGTAGTTGTCCAAGAAGTGATCAGTTGAAGGAATATATCATGATATCTTCAGGATAGAAGGCAACAAGAAAGTAGAAGAAGGAAGTGAAGGTGAATGGGAATGAGTGTTCATGACAGAAGATGATGATGAAAAGACTAGACCAAAGGTGAATAACTGTAACATTACCCCCTTTGTAGACTTGAAACCCTGGTTCAAGTTGCCTAAGCGTGATCTGGTCCATCTGCATTACCATTTGAGACAACATCATTGTCATTGTCATCCCTGCTGTGGCAATCATCAAGGAGGTGCCCAAGGGAATTGCAAAGTCCACAGTGTCTGTGAGGGCAGTAATGATCTCCATGGCCCCATTGAAGGCATGCCTTGCATTGTTTGCAGATACAGGAGTAGGGAAGATGCCCAGGGGCAGGGCAGTGACAGTAGGGGCAAGAATAGGCCATGCAGTTTTGCTTCCAGTGGCCAGATTGTCTGCATTGAAAGCAATCTCCTCTGGGTCACTCAGGAGAGGCTGGGGAGAAGTGGGCAGGGGGGAGAGTAGGAAATGGAGAGGAGGTGACAAGTCCATGCTATGTACACCAGTAAATCTTCTGAAGTAATGGGTCTTCCTTGGAAGGGATGTTGAGGGGAATGAGAGTGGTTTGGTCTTTCTCATTGAGAGGGGGTGAGTGGAGGTGATCTATGAGAGGAAGAGTAGGCTCAGGTATGGAAGATAGGGAAGGTGAGTGTGGAGAAGGGACATAGGCAGAGGGTAGGTCTTGTCCAAGGAAATGAGCATGTTCTCCAGGGGTCAGGGTGAGAAAGATTGGAGATAATAAATGAAAGAGAGAGATGGGGAGCAACTGGGAGATGAATTGTCCAAAACCTAATTCAAATAAGAGGTCTAATGTGGTGGTGGGGGAAGAAGAGAGCCCTAAGGTCAGGGGACCTGCATAACAAGGGGGTAAATCCTCTGGGCAAAGGTTAGAATGATGGTTAAGAAGTCCTTGAGTATGATGATAAAGTTGAACAGCAAGGATGGAGGAGATGAAGAGGAGGACTGTGCAGATAAAGGTGAATACAGTCCAGAAGGTGGTGGAGAAGTGGTCCATCAGATGTTCAGGGACTGTTTGTACTCATTTAATAGTTCCTGGACATTAGTAAGGTTTGATTTGGGTTTCCATGTGTTCTTGAATGGGGCATAACCTTGCCATTTGATGAGGTATTTTCATTGTCTTCCTATCCTACAATGGGCAATGATTGCCTCGACTTTATATTGCTCTTTGTCGTTGACTATATCAGGGGGTGGGGAAGGGAAGTTTGGTCCATGTTCCAGGGTAGTTTGATAGGAAGAAAGTTTAGATGCATGGAAAACATTGTGGTATTTCCAAGAAGGTGGAAGTTTGAGGTGGAAGGCGAGGCTGGAGAGGACTTGGGTGATTTTGAATGGTCCTACTCTTTTTGGGAGTAATTTCTTAGATGGGGAGGAGATTTGGAGATTAGTGGCTTCCAACCACACTTTGTCACCAACTTTCCAGGGGCAGAAGGTGGAGGTAATGCATTCTTTCATCAGTTGTTGGGTCCTTTGATGGGCAGCCAGTGATTCATCTCATGCCTTGGAGATGATGAACAAGCAGGTTTCTAGGGCAGGAAGGAAGGTCTTCCTAGGGGTGGGTATGAGCAGGGTTGATAGCCCATTATGAGATGGAATGGTGATTGGTGGGTAGAGGAGTGGATGGCAGAGTTATGGGAGAATTTGGCCATAGGAAGGAGGTCTACCCATTGATGTGGTCTTCCTTGGCAGAAGATGCAGAGATAAGTTTCTAATTCTTGGTTGACATGTTTGGTCTCCCCATTGGTTTGAGGGTGGTAGGCTGAGGAGAGTTTTATGTTGTAGGAGAGGATGCAAGCGAGTTCTCTAGTGAAGGCAGAGGCAAATTGGGGGCCTCTGTCTGAGATGCAGACATCATGTAGGCCAAAATGAGAGAATACAGATTTGAAAAACAGGTCAGCTATGCCAGCTGCATCAATGGTTTTTGAGCAAGGGAGGAAAATTACCCCCTTTGTAAGACCATGGTTGACCATGACCAATACAGAATCAAGACCATGAACAGTGGGAAGGTCAGAGATCAGGTCCAGTGAAATTTGTTGGAAGGGGTGGGTGGTGATGGAGGAGAGAGGAGAGAGAGAGGGGGTGGAAGAATGGGTGTTCACCTTGTTAGCCTGGCAAATAGTGCATCCAAAGATGTATCTGCATATATAGGTGCCCATGCCAGGCCACCAGTAGTCACATTAGAGATGTTGTTGAGTTCTAAAGATGCCCTTATGACCTCTAGCAGGCAGAGAGTGTATAGAGGAGACAAGGTCTTGTTGAGCAGGTTTGGGGACATATAGCTGGTGCTTGAAGTATAGGTTCTGGCCATTGTAGAGCCAGTTGGATGGGGAGGAGTTCCTGAAGAGGGGAGAGTTGTCTGTGGCAGCATCAAGGGTCTGTTTGACCAGAGGGTCAGAGGAGGAGGAGCAGGCAAGTTTGGATTGGAGGGAGGCATCAAGGGCATGGATGATCATGTGGTCAAGCAGGATGGAAGACTCAGTGTTGTCCAAGGAGGTGTCCACATCGTCCTTTCAAAAGAGAGCATCCATGGGGGCCATCCTGGAACCTAGGGTGACATCCCAGACAATATTGAAATCTTGGAAGAAGATGCTCCACCTAGCTTGTCATCATGACAACTTCTGGGGTGCTCGCATGTAGGATAGGTTTTTGTGGTCAGTTATCACAGTAATGGGATATCCAGTATCTTGGAGGTAATGATGCCATTCATCCAGGGCTAGGATGGTGGTGAGGAGTTCTTGGTCGTATATGTCATAGTTTCGTTTGGCAGAGCCCAAGGTTTTAGAGAAATAGGCACAGGGGTGGAGGTCACCATTGGCATCCAGCTGCATTAGTACAGCACCCACTGCTGTGAGGGAAGCATCAGACGTAAGAGTAAATGGCTTGCAAACATCTGGGAGAAGGAGAACAGGGGCAGTAGTGAAGATCTGCTGAAGGGAATGGAAGGCTGACTCCTGATCTGGTCCCCATAGCCAGGACTGTTTGGCAGTGGTCAAAAGGTGGAGAGGAGCAGTGATGTTGGAAAAGTTGGGGATAAACTTGCAATAGAAATTACAGAAACCTATGAAGGAGTGAATCCCTTTTATGTTGGAGGGGGGGTTCCATTTTGTGATGGCAGAGAGTTTGACAGGGTCCATCTTAGCATTATCACTGCCAACAACCATTCTGAGATATTCTACCTCCAGGGCATCAAAGATATATTTGGAGAGTTTCAAAGAGAGGTGAAGGTCACAAAGACATTCTAGGACCTTCTTTGTGTGATTGTGATGAGTGAGTAGGTTGGAGGAATGGATCAGGATGTCATCCATGTAGATCACCAGCCATCCTTCAGTGATGAGATCACAGAAGGAGTGGTTCATGAATGCTTGGAATGTTGCTGGCAAATTGCAGAGTCCAAAGAACATGACTGTGGGTTCAAATAGCCCCAAGGGAGTGATAAAGGCCGCTTTCCAGGTGTCTTCTGGACAGATGTGGATATTATTAATGGTTTTTGCTCCATGAGAAATGGTTAGATGAACTTGAATTGTCTTCTCAGAGGATTCTGCTAATAATACAGGAGCTAAGACATGAGGAAGGGGAGATGTCAGGACATCCTTCCTATTCAAAAATTCTCATCAACTAAGGTGGTAGACCTGACTTATTCAGTTTCTTTTTCTTCAGCTTCATTGAAGCAGGCATGAAGGACCTGTAAGATTTGTTGGGGGTCCTTCCCTTTAGCCTTTAGGCTGTGCACATATTGTGTGAGTTCAAAGGGTTGGGTGGTTTTGACAGTTTGGATTCTAGAGGTAGATAGGGGGAAAGGGGGGCATTTTCCTTAGAGTTGATACTGACGGTTGGGATGGTTATGAGTGGAGCATCCTGCTTTTTTACAGATGAAACAAATGTAAAAATATGCACTAGAGATGGCATGTGGCTATCAAGAGACAGCTAACTCAGTTGCATGTGGTACAATGGACTATATTGAGTATTTACCTATTGAGAGACAGCTAACTACATATAGCCAGCTTGCCTAGGTACTGGATATGATATAAAGGTGCTCACCTCAGTTGTGTGTGGTGCAATGGACTGAGGTGTTCTAACATGAACAGTACAAACTATATATGAAAAATGACTACTGTGCCTGACAAGGGGTAAAGGGTCATCAGCAAGGGCTGCATCAACAATATGGAAGAACAAATATACATGATACAGGTGAACAGAGTGTCCATACAATGGTAGGTACACAGGCAATGACAGCACAGATCATGGTCATGGCTGTGTGTGCACTTGCTACTTCCGACAACAAAGGCTGTTGTGTAGACAGCATGCCTTCTCTATAGAAGACAGGTTCAGAGTGTTGATGTCCATGGCATTGGAATCTCTGGTGCAAGGAGAGGTGTGGAAGGATGAGGGAAAGGAGCAGTCATCCCCCTTTAGAATATTGTTGTCCATCTTGAGGTGTTCAGTAAATTTTTTGATATCTTTGACCCACTTATCATAGGTATCTGGGAGGTTCTTCTGCAAGAAGATGAGACAACAAAGAGGGGGGTATAATCCTTTGGCAAACTTCTGACAAATGGTAGCCTGGTCTTCAAGGTGGGTGTGAAGAACAGCAGTAGAGAAGTTCTGGATGTAGTCCTGGAGTTTATAGTCATCAATAATCCTGGTGTCTCCTTTGTTTCAGAGGACATTCTGTCGGAGAGTGTCTAAGGTTTGTCTGGCTGTCCCTTGGACATCATAGGGGACGAAAATGGAGTTGAAGTCTTCAACTCTCTTGCGGCATTCATGATCTCAGTGCTAGTGGTGGGCTTCTTTTCGCCGCTGTCTTTCTTGTGGAAAGCTGCTAGGTGCTCGGTTGAGCTGCACTCCCAGCATTTACGTGGGTTCTTCTTTGAGTTCCCCTGGCAGTTTCCCCAGTTTTCTCTGCCTCGTCCATTTGTTCCATCCGACAATCCGGCAGCCATCACCTCATTGCGATCACGATCTTTATTGGCACGTGGTGGGTACTTTGCCTTCTGCCGATCTGCTTCTTCAGCAATAACTGATATGAGGGTATCTGGCTTGAGGGTCTTGGATGTGGTGAATAAATGGGTGGCAGTGAGCTGACTT
>JBBPKJ010001504.1:0-10479 GCA_038089195.1 Brasilioporus rufonigricans | reverse complement strand
ACTCTCCTGTCTGTATACACGAGGAACGACCTCGACATCGACCTCGCATAGAGCATCAGCCCGTACATCATCCAAGATCCAGCTAGACCCACCTCTTCTCCGGGTCCTGCCCACCTCTCGATCACATTATCCCAACCTTCTTTCCATTCCATCACGATCTCGGTTCCGTCAGGAGGGGTTTGCTCCTTGCTCTCGTCAACGTCCTTCAGCAAATCCTCCGCCTTCGAACTATCATCCCCGTGCACGGCCTTGAGATCGGTGCTCGTACGCCTGCTCTCCATGATTGTCTTCTCTTCTTCATTAAGTCCAGCCCGGCCAGTTTCCATTGCATGATCCCGATTGATGACAACGTCCTCGCCACGCGTAATATGTCGTGTGTAAGTGGCCCAGTCGGGACCGGATGCATGACGAGACCATGTTCGTGAGGAGACAGAGTGCACACGACGTCCGAGAGAGAAGAACGGAATAGATAACCCATGTATGAGAACGCTGCAAAGCACGATGAAAGCAACGATGGGCTGGATCGTAGCCGCGAGGAACTCTGCTTGGTTGACAGGTGGGTTAGAGGCCTTGGGAAGGTACCCGACAGCGAAGGTGGAGATGTACACAGCCCCTGAACATGAGACTTAGTTTGTAACCTGCAAACCGGTACAGCGCATGCTCGACTTACCGATACCAACCGGTCCGAAATGACCGCTGAAAAGAGCTTCCCGAAACGTCTTCACGTCGGGTATGAATTTGTACAAGGCTATCATGACAGGGAGTCGCTTGAGCAGTAAAATGAGTACGGCAGTAGCGATAAGGCGGCCGACACTCAGTGTCAAAGTCTCGTTGCTGAAGCTATCAAAGGGCATCCATGCACCAACGTACACGAAGGAAGCGACGTTGAACAGCAAATCTATTACTGAACTGAACACTGCTTCCTCTGTCTGTCGGTTGAAGAAACCGTCCCACGCGAAAGCCGTCCCGCAGCAAAAAGCAGCAAGGAGGTCGTCAGAGCCGAGTATCGTCATGATACCGATGGTGAGAAACGCAAGCGATACGTACTGCGCAACATATGACTGACGGTCGATCAAATCATTACGTTGGCAAAACTTCATAAGGTGCCGAAATGCGTAGCCCAGGGCTGATCCGAAAACTACACTGAAGACAATTTCATCTGCATGATCTCATGAGCATACATCCAAGAATGAAGAAGGGGACTGACAAAGCCAAAGAATCAGAAACCAGTCTTGAACCGCCCGGCCAGGTGTGGAATCCAAGATGAGGTAAAGGGCGAGAAAGAGGAAGGGATACGCGGCTCCATCATTACATCCGCACTCTGCAGACAGTAGTCGCCGGATGTGTGCAGGCACGTGCTTGTCTGCATACTTTCCGCCAACCACAGCCGCAGCAAGGATAGGATCGGTGGGAGTTAGACACGCGCCTACGGCAAGACTAGGAAGGAAGTCGAGTCCGGGAATTAAGGCGTAAATTAAGCCTGCAGACACAAACCACCCCTATTGATGGTGGCATGGTGATGGTTTGAAAAGGCAAAAAGAAATGAGAATAGAGACGACACACCCAAGCCATCACGGGACCAAGCAGAAAGAGCAAACTCTTCCAATGCCGGGCGACATAGGCTTTTGGAAGCTCGACACCTATGGCGAACACACCGATAGCAAGGACGACACGGGTAAACTCGAGGGTGATGGCATTTGATACTTCTTCATTGCCATGAGCCCAGCTGCGAGGATCAAACACCCCAGCACCATAGGGTCCTGGGTTGAGTTGTAATCAGCAATCCGTCAAGTGACATCAGGAATCTGAAGACAGTGGATATACTTGCCTATAATAACACCGAAGAGAAATGCCCAACAAGCTTCACCAATGTACAACTGTAACAGTGATGAGTTGAGTATCGCGGTAGAGGCAGACAGCCAAGACAAACCCTTTCACGAATAAACAGTGAAAACATGCCAAACTGGGTGGAATGATGCATTCATCAGGAACCGAACTGAAAGGAGAAAGGTTCATATACTAACCAGTACGACAAACCCACCCAAGCATGCATAAGCAATGTGGGGAATTGTTGGACTAAGCTATTTCGGGTTGAGCGACTTGCAGAGGATGCAGGGAATTCATTACGGCTCACCGGGTGAAAGATCATGTCGGCCAGAAGGCCCCGTGAGCCCGGTTTTAAGTACTAAGGGTGACAGTCGCGGACGACTCGCAAAATCCGTCGTTCACCGAGGCGGGTCGTTGTGGTCGTTGTGGTAAAAGCACACAGTCGCAGTCCGAGGGGCTTGCCAAATAGTGGCGATTATGTCAGCAGGCGGAGAGGAAACAGTGACGGGGAGCGGGGGTGGAGCATTGAAAAAAAAGACCCGAGTCATTTATACGAAAACGGGGACGCCGTGGCGAGACTCAGGATTCGGAATGTGTGATATGATATGCACACGTCCTGAACTCCTCGCCTGTTTCGGAGTTATACCCTGGCAGAACGGCATTCCCGTCGCTGTGTGTGCTTAGAAAGGTGTCTATAGCCCCGCAGTGCCCACGCGACTCGCACCAAATATTCCAGGTATCCCCTATTATGAATCTCTCCCTCCGATCTGTAAGCACCTTTTCCAGACGGAGCTCCACCACAGTGACCCCACCGCGTATCAATCATGTTGGCGTTCCTGTCAAACAAGCTTGGCGTGATATTTTCAGGCACGCCACTAGCGAGCAAGCGCCCAACGATGGTCCCCTTTTAGTTTTCTAATCTCTTGTTACTTGAATCATCAAAATGGTAGACTCACCGCTCGTTCTAGGAGAGCTGAGAGTGTCCTATTTGCCGGTGGATCCTGGTGTCTTACAACAATACCTCTTACAAGAACATGCTGGATGAGATCATGATCTGCTTGTATCATAAGTATTACGTCTTTAAAACTGAGTCCGCTACATGGGCTGTGCTTGGTGACGGCTTCTCTTTTTTTTTTACTTATGTATTAATCATTTAGGTCATTCAGTTGTCAAGGGTTCTCACTCCCTATGTACCTCTTCGGTCAGCCGAATGAATTACATACTCACCGAGATCTCATGTGATGAGCTTCTATCTAAAGATCATTGGTGGCCTCGCAAACAATTTTTGACAGAGTTGCACATGGTCGATGGGTCCAGCTCGTCGTCCTCGAGGGGCAATTTGTCCTTGGCCATCGCAACCTTAAACACTTGGTCGATCAACTTGTCCGTCTCTCGGCGATACCTGACTAGGTCGCATCAAAAGCACTTCTCGACCTCGAAGCTAACGCATTGTCGACCGGTCGATCTGATCATCGTCCTTGACACAACTTCCACCTAATGAACAGCATGTTCAGCGCGTTTCGTCGTCGACCACCCACATTATAATCCTTGTGCGGTATATGTCCGAGGAAGATGAGTCGACGACCCACAAGACAAATTTCATTTCACTTATCAGCACATGGGTACATAGTACAGCGCTTCCATTCCGTACAATCCAAGGTCGACGATATAGACTCGTGGACGTACGTACACAGTGTGGGTTTCGAAGTGGTTGCTGTGCCAGCCACTCCTGTGTGAACATCCATATTTCGAAGGCTTGTCCATCGGAACCTAACCTCTCGTAAGGACCCTCCCCACTCGAAACAATGGACCCACCATATGTCCAGCCCCGTTGGTCATAGTAAACGTCAAATCGTGTGTGCTCCTCGTCTTATCCATGACACGTCCACCGACCGGCCAGTTTGTCACTGACTGGTTCACGAACGCTTTGCCCGTTCGAGGCACGGTAGATGCTCAAGTCTCGTTGCTAAACAAGTTACAGATCCAGTCGTATGTCTCAGCATGGACCAGCACGCGAACGTCACGTTCGAGGAGTGGAGAAACATGAGTGTGTAAGTTTCATCATGCATTCAATGTCACGTCACTGATAGTGCCTTGGCAGGCAACAAAGCCTTTGGAGACAACCAGGTGATTGGGGAATGGAGTTAAAGGAAGAAGTTTGAACATGTATTCGAGACATGGTTATCCCATCGGCATGGCAGGGTAGTATATGTGTAACTGACGCTCGGGTCACTTTTTGGTATATAATATCGTATGGATTCGGCCCTGATAGTCTTCATTCAGGAACACGTTAACACGTTCCGGATTTCGGTGGCTTATACCGAGATGCTTTAGCAGCGGATAGGGAGTTTGCTGTGAGTAAAACCATTGGCTCAGTACGTGTACAACTCAGGGTATCAAATACGCTTACGCATGGTTCAATGATGGATCTCTGGCACAAAAACAGCTATCGCCAATATTAGTCAGCGAAAGCCTAGAAGAACGACAGCTTTCTTCATTTTCAGGCATCTTTTCTCCCGCACAGGGACATCTTAGCTCACCTGATATTTGAAGCTGATAGGATACAGAGGTGGTCGTGTTGACGAGTCATATCGGGTATGCCATGAAGAAATCGACTACAATCGACTCCTTCCTGATGAATACCAGGTATGACTAGTGTTACCGTGGCTGTGGCTGGAACCAACCCATACACCCTTTACGGATACCTTTTGACATCTCCCGAATTGCCATGCAGGTCCTAATTACTTCTCGAATACCCCACACTCTCTGCCTGGCAGGCTCACCCGAGAAGTATCTATTAGGAGGGATCAGCTGTGCACCATTTCCTAACCCAGGAGTTGGTCAGTCGCCTTGAGGGTCGAACCTTCGTATCCTTACCGATCACGACGGAATGCAAATTAATCTAAGTCAATCTGGCTCTGACCAGCTTGGATTTCTGATCAAACACTTCAGCTGAAAGACAGGGATATAACGACCCTTGTGGCAGGTTCTGCCTGTGTTGTTTCGGTGGCACAGGACCGAAAGACACGATGTTACGTGGACTCACGGCATATGATTCACTCGGGCCCGCCACCAAGGCACGGCCCTGTGGACTGATTAAGGTGCCCGAGGGTGGTTACGAAAGCCGCCATATTCTTTGGCAGCGCTTCATGAGAGGTTGGTCACTCAAGGCACTCAAGTCACCAAGCATACATACCACATATCCGACGCGAAACACCGATGAGCTGAGCGAGGTGTTCGCGGTCCACGCATATTGGTTGTAGGCCCAGTTGACCGATTTCACAATTGTGGATGAACTCCTATTGACAGAAACAGCCTTCACGTGCTGACAAAGACCCGCACCATCCGGTCGAAAATCGGCACCTCCCGAGGCAGCATCCCCAAGATGGTAGACCGTTTGAATGTCAACGTAACCTGTACGTACTTTGAACGATACATGAGCTTGGGAAATGGTAAGGAGAGGGGCTGACGTTGAATTTTTGTCGCCGTCTTGTCCCGGCACTCTGACCGCAGGAGGATGGTGGAGCTGTCACTCGAGAGGGCACTCAAATATTATCGTCCACTAGTGTGAATAGTTCATCGTCGCATGGCCAGCATATGCAGATTGGGCGTAGGAGTTCGAAGCAGTATTCCAAACCCAACACTGATATGCAACGGCACGTAACTAGAGTAGTGAGCGACAGCAGGCTAGATGAGCAGAGAAACACATTGGATAGGGGAGAATCCTTGCTCGCCGTTCTAATTCTCCTCCGGGCCATGGATAGTGAATCTCACTTATTCATGTCACCTGTCCGAGCACCTAACGCCGAGCGGACACAATTTCCTTCGTTTCTGGGTCCATCCAGTCTATTGTTTGCCAGGACAATACATATAAAAGACTTACTTGTAACCACAAAAATGGTTCCTTCGAACTTGCCAAACATTTATTGTTCTTGGGAAAGAAGAGCACCCGCACTGGGAAAACGCGCACGGTAACTGCATGGGGTCTCGCTCTGAGAAAACATTGCGTAATATAACTGTACAATTGTTACCACGCCAAATTAATTTAAATACCAAGTCTCTTTGAAATCTGGAAATCAGTGTCTGCTTGTACTGGAGTTGGGGAGCCTTGGTGCCATCATGGATCTGTCATGCCATTTCTCGAGTAGTTTATTCCCCGCTTAAATTTCGAGTTTATATGGACACCAGACTACACTGCTCATGATCTGGAACGGATACGGAGACACTAGACGAGCTCTCACTGATGGCAAATGTGTATCTAACCAATGAACTTCGAGGTGTTTTCAAGTCATCGGGACTTCAAATTCTTAGGCCCTTAGGTTGCTTACTTTCCCTTGCCGGGCACAATTTTACGAACAAACCTTCGGGGAAGGATCTGTCTAGTTGCGAGACCTTTGGTGCAACCTTTTCGGGATCCAAATATCATAGCAATATGAATAATACACAATTCCAGCAGGTTCCGCGGAACATTGTGCTGGGTCTAGGTTCCGGGTAACCGTAAATGTGATTGCTTGGATGATGTGCTGCGGGACAAAGGTATGGGCTTCAAAGCTCCTTCGCCAGCCACCTCTGTACAAGTGCCAGCGACTCCTTGGGCTTATCATACGGAACCTGACCAGTCGTCAGTACTACATCTCGATAAGTGAAGATGGACTCACCATATGTCCAGCCCCATTGACAGTAGCAAACGTCAGACCATTAGCACTCCTTGTCTTACCAACGACCTGCCCATTGACCTGCCATTCTCTCAACGGTTGGCTTACGAACGCTTCCTGACCGGTCCAGGGCATCTGGAGCGTCCAGCGTTCGTTGCCAACCCAGTTGCAGATCCAGTCGTACGTCCCGGCATAGATGAGTGCGCGCACGCCACGCTCGAGGAGCGCAGAAACGTGGGTGTATGTCTCATGGTAGCCATCCTGAGCGTTCGTAAAGGCATTGAAGACGTCATCACTGCAGGAGCTGAAGTTTGAGGTGACAGAGGGGTCCGCACCGAGCAGCGCGCGAGTGGAAGGAAGGTCGAGGTAGTTCGCTATGTTTCTGAAACCTGGTCAAAACAACCCATCAAGCGGGCAATATGATCACCTACTTCGTGACGGGGTAGCAGAGGCTGTCAGGGTCACCCTCGCATTTCTTGCTAATGTCATATGGGTTCAAGCCTATGGGCATCAATCAGTATGGATCAACTTTATCTAGGTTTCAGGTGTACCGGAAGCGAAGAACGGAGCAGAAAGTTCGTTTTCACAAAAGTCACGAGCTGCGCCGCAACTTAACGCATCGTACTGGTCGATACATGACTCTTGAGTCCACTTCTGGCACAGAGGCAACTATATCCAAGATCAGCAACTGACTCTGACAGACACGAGGACACCCACAGCTTGCTTCATTCGCACGCATGAGCTGTATCGTCCATGAGCGTAGGTCATCATTGTTTTATCCAACACACCTGATACTCGTAATCGGGAACACAGAGGCAGCCGTACACTGTATATCGATGTATGATGCGGTCATCGTGACGTAATCAACTATACCATTTCCTGACCACAAGCGTTGGTCAGTCGTACTGAAGGTCGAATTTTGACGTACCAATCATAATGGATTGCAAGTTGATGGGCGTCAATCCCGCAGCGACCAACTTAGCATTCTGATCATACACCTGGGCTGCAAAGACGGGGACATAACGACCCTAGTAGGGCAATCTGTTTGGTTCCCAGAAAACGTTGTTTGAGTGGACTTACACCGTATGATTCACCCGCCATGTGGAAGGCACGGCCCTTGAACTGACTGAAGTTCTCAAAGAAGATGGCTATGAAAGCGGCAATATCTTTGGCAGCCTCTTCAGTCGTGCTCTGTCAAATGGTTGGGTAGGCAAGGCGTACGCGTTAATCAAACATGCTACATGCCACATATTCGCCGTAGTCAGCATATGAAAAGCCGACGCCGATGGGCTGATCGACAAAGAAAATATTCGCATTGGTATTCCATGCTTCGGAGTGATAGGTCGTGCCGTTTCCGGAAAGAGCTCTGCATGGACCGAGTTCCATAAAGAGACCCATGGTAGAAGAGCAACCTGGGCCTATCCGACTTGTTGTATAATGTTGTGCTGGGCGGCGAGGTGTAGAACTCACCACCGTTAGTCCAGAAAATAACGTCGTCCGTCGCTGGATCATTGCGACTCTCGAAGAAGTAGAAGAAGATGTGCCGAGCCTCGATGTCGATGTAACCTGTGTAAGCACTTGAACACGGCATACGTCAGCTTTCAAGATACAAATAACTGGTAGTACAGATGCTAACTGACTTTACTGTTTCGTCACAGAAGTCCGTCTTCTTTATCCTGACACCATGGTTTGGGAAGTGCGGATGGCCAAGAGTGGTGAAGCTGTCGGCCGAGAGAGCGTTCAGATGCTCAACCGGTGTGAACAGCCCGTTGTCGTACGCCACATCATAGTACGCGGATTGGGCATATGCCTTTGCATGCGTAGGTTGTTTTAAGCCTAGCACCGACTGCGACTCTGATGCATAACTGAGAACGGGCAGTGACAGTAAACCAAGGCCACCGAGAAACATACTGGCACCAGAGAACGAATAATACTCGGGTCCACTACTCTGGGGTATTTATGAGTTCCCGTCGTGTACGTATAGGTATTTCCTTCCTAAGTCGGTTCATTGTATTTCCAAAACCGGCACCCAGTTCGCGTGTAGTGGAACTGCTCTTTCTCACATGTAGAGTGAGTACCAGTGTTCAATCCACCAAAGGATAATCCCCCGGATAAATCCACCAAGGTCGCGAAAACTACTTTTTCGTATTCATCTTTGCGACACTCTTGTCACTCCTCACCCTGCTCTTGCTCGCCTTCTTCGAAGGCGCGCTGCTGGGCCTCTTGGCAGCACCGGTCTTCCGTACCCTTTCTCGTTGTTTATGCTGCGGGGATATGCCTTGCTTGGCTAGTGCCACCCTGGCCTTTTTCTTTGCGATTCTCCGAGCCACACGGTCGGCATCTGCTACCTTGATACGCTTACGCTCCTCCTTAGTCAGGTTGACTAGTTTCTCACCAAGGGATGGGTTGCCCTTTGGAATGGGTGGTAGAGGAGTATGGTTAGAGGTCTGTGCGAGTTTCGAGGGTGGAACATTTTTGATGGAGGCGGGATTTGTTACTGATTTACACCGCTGGACGCGTAATTTCCGTTTTGCAAATTTGAGCTTTCCTGGTTCCAGTGCGAGGACTTCATCGACACAGGTCCGATCCTGAAGGCCATTTTCAATGCATTGTTCGGTTTCAACCACGACATAAAGCGTACGAACCGAAAATTGTACGTAGGCAAAGCCTTTTCCAAGTTGAGTATCCTTGTCACGAACCACCCGTACACGAGTGACCCAACACTTTGGCTTGCTCCCGTCTTGCACCCCTTCGGTATCAGGGGGCCCTGGCTCTGCGCCCACAATCCCTTCAAAAAACACTCGTAGATCCTGTTCTTTGCTTGCAAAATCGAGGTTACCAACAAAGATGCTGAGCCTAGGATCCCCGACGGCCGAGTTGAGCAGTATATTATCTGATGGACCTTCCGTCGTCGACCTTTTGATCACGGCGTTGACGCGAAGCATGCGATCCAGAAATATGGTGCCGTCGCACCTTTCGATGGACAGACACGCGGCTTCAAAAGGATCCATGACAGGAGGAGGTGGAGGCAAGTTAGCTGGTCTGGAGTAAGGTGGGGGTGGATAGGCAAAGACAATGTAGGCGTGCACAGAATCAGCGTCTGAGTGAATACCTTTGGTAATAAATGCGATTTTCTTCTTTTGACCGGGGGTAAGAAATTTCTTCTCATCCGTCTTGGACCCGTCGTCTGTAGTGTGTGCATTACGCCACGAGGAAGTACGATCTCGGTCGTGTTGGCGGGGTTGCTTGTCCTTTTTCGCTCCCTCGCTGGTTTCTGGAAGTTTCGAGGTCGGCGTTTGAAATGCTACTGAACGAAAGCGGGTAGACTCAATCTTCGCTTTTGGCAAAAGAGCGAGTATATGTCGATGTAGTTGTTTCTGCAAGGGCTGCCCGGGGTTCTCGTCAAGGAAAACGACGCATAAAAACACCTCTCACTTACACGCTTTGTCGCCACGTCGGGAGCTAGATTGCCAACGAATATCGTCCGCACATCTCGTCTTTCTTTCGTCTCGTCTGACGGTGCATACTTTGTCTTTCTGCCCGCAGGCCTGCTTGGTTTTTCCTTTTGAAGGGTTTCATGAATCAATGTAGATGGGTCGTCTTTATCTTCGTCCGAAGTTTCCGGGTCAGACTCGTACGGGGGGATGACCTTTTGGCTTTCTACCTTTGGTCTATCGGAGGAGCCAAATTCTGATATGGGTTCCGCGGAAAATCTGACGCGACGCTTCCCATTTTTCTTCTGCGTTCCGGGAGGATGGAGGGATGACGAGGTCGCGTCAGCCAGTGATGGCTTGGGACGTTTTCTATCCGGTTCATAGGTATGTACGTCGCATCTACGTTTCTTCTCCTTTGCGACAAGGTGGTCACCTGGGGCGGATTCTGGATGGTCTAACGCGGTCTGGCGTAAGGTGCGTTAGGAGACAAGCCCGGGGTAATCAACGCGACACACCTGAGAGTGGAAAATAGCATCAAGTTCGGTATCTATGGCCTTCTTTTT
>JBBPKJ010001503.1:0-10485 GCA_038089195.1 Brasilioporus rufonigricans | reverse complement strand
GCACCCACCACTGTAAGCAAAGCATCTGACATGAGGGTGAACGGTTTTGAAAATCCATCTATAGCATCTGCATTGAACTTAGTAGCTGTTTTATTGCAGGGATGCTTGGTTATGAGATGGATTAGCCACTGAGACAGAGGTTTCTGCCCAGTGATTATAAAGATCTATATAAAAAAAAATCTAGCTTTGATATCTAATCTGATAAATTTATTTGAATTTGCTTATCACTGTGCCAACTTGAAGCTGTTCCCACATGCAATGTTTTTGGATCAACCTCTGCACTTGATCACATTTACTAAAGTATTTTAGTAGTACTATGCCTTTTTGCTGGGATGTTGTACTTGGAGCCAAGAACCATATTATAAACCATTTTGATGGCATAATACCATCAATTTCCTTAGTGTTTTGAACAATATGCAGTAAATCATGGCATAGAATGGTTAAGTGAATTAAGTTATTTCCAATACAAAGGATTATGTCTTTGTGGGATATTACAATGATAATCTGTCTCCTGGCAATCAAAGGGTGGATGTGAAGTGAACTGAGGTGTTTGAGTATGAGCAGTGCATATTATATACAAAAAGAACTGCATACTATCTAAAGGAGATACAAGGAGCTTGATGAGCTCCAAGTGCACAAAACACAAGAATTAAAGAAACAGTAAGTATGTAATAGATACAATGAAAGACTCCATGCAGTGTGCAATAGGAAGGAATGCAGCACATTAGCTTACACACCATTGGCAACTGCTCAGCCCAGTTGTAGCCATGAAGGTGCATATGCTTGCTAAGATCCCATACAGTGTGCAATAGGCAAGGAATATAGCATATCAGCTCATACACACACTAGCAACTGCTTTGCCAATTGTGTCTATGGCTGTGCATGTGCATGCTAATTTAATAGAATGATAGTTTTGATATGTTGGTGAGTGGAGGAAATAGAAGGGTTGGTGGAAGAGAGATAAGCAGAGCTATCAGGCCTTGCAAACGGACTGTGGAACTTGCAAGGAATGGTGTGAGAGCTGCCAAAGGCAGATCACAGGATTTCTTCACAACTGTAAAGATTGGATGGAGGGACATAATAATGGAAAAGACAGAAGAAAGGGGACTGAAAAGGTTAGATGGTTCAATGGATGGAAAAGGAAGTCAGAGGGCAAAAGAATGGAGACCTGCTCAAGAGAGAGCACTAATACACTATTAAGACCAGATTCTCTAGTCCAAGTCTGACTGAAATTTGGAGGGTTAGAAGCAGAGTTGGAGGTTGGGTGACAGAGGTGGATATAATGTCTGAAGTGGAGATGTCAGAGCAGAGGGGGCATGTAGTGAGGACATTGGCATAGGACTTATATGTTGCACCCTTAAGCAGATCTATGTCCTCATATTTTGGAGTGGAGTTCTGATAGGAGATGAAAGGAAGTTGGATGAGGATAAAAGGATTGTCTTAGTTGATATTAGTGCTAAGGAACAAGGTATAGGAGTGTTCTTAAATATATGTTGAGTAAGGTATGGAGGATGGAACAGGAACAAGAGCATGAAGTAAGTGCAGGGATGAGATATGCAATGTGGCAGAGAGGTAGGGACTGTCAAATAAGCTACTGAGGAATGTACAAGGGTCAGAGAACAATGATGTACAAAAGTGGATAAGGGTCTGAATGCTGCCATAATAGGTCTGAGCAGAGGACAAGCTCTGGAACAAAACTCCAAGGGGTGAGGGTGATGATGGACAGAGGTCAGCAAAGGTGGGCAAAAATGGCCAGAGGAGGTCAGAGGGATGGATGTGACAAACACTACAAGAGAAGTGTTGTAGAAGGATTAGTCTGAGGTAGTCATCAAAGATGGAATATTAGATAGACAAGAATGTTTTCTGGGTAGAGAACAGCAAGGAAATAGAAGAAGGTAGAGTGTAGGATGGGGATAAGGATATTGTATCATCTTCACAAAGTTTGATGTTCAATAGGGCTACAACAACATCCATATCCACTCAGAAGACACTTGGAAGGCAGCCTTCATTACCCCTCTAGGACTATTCAAACCTACAGTAATGTTCTTTGGCCTCTATAACTCACCAGCTACATTCCAAGCATTTATGAACCACTCCTTCTGTGATCTAATTGCTGAAGGATGGTTGGTAATCTATATGGATGACATCCTCATTCATTCCTCTAACCTCTTCATCCATCACAACTGCACAAAGAAAGTCCTAGAGTGCCTTCATGATCTCCACCTCTCTTTAAAGCTGTCCAAGTGTACCTTTGATGTCCTGCAGGTAGAATATCTTGGAATGATTGTTGGAAGTGATAGCACAAAAATGGATCCAGTCAAACTCTCCACTATCACCAAGTGGAACCCTTCCTCCAACATAAAGGGGGTACATTCATTCATCAGGTTCTGTATTTTCTATCACAAGTTCATCCCCAACTTCTCCCTTATTGCTGCCCCCCTCCACCTCCTCACCCAGACCAAACAATCCTAGATCTGGGGATCCTATCAGGAATCCACCTTTCACTCCCTTCAAAAGATTTTCACCACAGAATCAATCCTTCTCCTCCCAGACATCTCAAAGCCATTCACCCTGATGTCTGATGCCTCTCTCACAGTGGTGGGTGCTGTATTGATGCAGCTGGACACCAATTGTGACCTCCACCCCTGTGCATACTTCTTGAAAACATTGTGCTCTGCTGAGCAAAACTATGATATCTATGACTGGGAACTCCTTGCCACCATCCTTGCCCTGGATAAATGGCACCACTACCTCTGAGGTACTTGTCACCCAGTCACTGTTGTAACTGACTACAAGAATCTGTTGTTTATGTATGCACCCCAGAAGTTGTCATAATGACAGGCTAGGTGAAGCATCTTTCTACAGGACTTCAACATCATTTGGAATGTCACCCCTGGCTCCAAGATGGTCCCAGCTGATGCCCTCTCTTGCAAGGATGATGTGGACACCTCCTTGGATAACAAAGAGTCATCTATCCTACCAGACCATATTGTCATCTGTACCCTTGACCTTGCCCTCTGATCCAAGATAGCCTGCTCCTCCTTGTCTGACCCCCTTGTCAAACAGGCCCTTGATGCTATAACTGACAGCTCTCCATTGTTCTGGAACTCCCTTCCCTCTGACTGGCTGTACAATGTCCATAACTTATACTTCAAGAATTACTTGTATGTCCCTGAACCTGCCCACCACATCCTCATCTCTTCCCTACACTCCTCCCATGCCAGTGGTCATGAGGGAATCTTTTGAACACAACAACACCTCCAGAAGGACTATTGGTGGCCTGGCATGGGCACCTATATATGTCATTACATTGCTGGATGTGCCACCTACCAGGCTAACAAAGTGAACACCCACCCCACCATTCCACCACTTTCACCACTCCCCTCTGCTGCCCATCCCTTCCAACAGATCTCCATGGACTTGGTCTCCAGCCTACCTCTGGTCTGTGATCTGGACTTTGAATTGGTCATGGTCAACCATGGCCTCACTGAGGGGGTAATTTTCCTCCCTTGCTTAAAATCCATCAATGCAGCAGGTGTTGCAAATCTCTTTTTTAGAAACATATTCCCTCATTTTGGCCTACACAACACCTGTATCTCTGACCAAGGCCCACAATTCACCTCTGCCTTTTCCAGGGAACTCACCCACATCCTCTCCTATGATATAAAACTCTCCTCCACCTATCACCCTCAGACTGATGGAGAAACCAAACATGTCAATCAAGAGTTAGAGACCTATTTTCACATCTTCTGCCAAGGAAGGCCTAGTCAATGGGTGGATCTCCTCCCTATGGCTGAATTCTCTCACAACTCTGCTGTCCACTCTTCCACACACCAGTCACCCTTCCAGCTCATAATGGGTTACCAACCCTGCTCCTACCCACCTCTTGGAAAATCCATCCTTCCTGCCTTAGAAACCTGTCTATCCATCATCACCAAGGTATGAGATGAAGCATTGGCTACATATCAGAAGACCCAACAGCTGATGAAGGAATGCATTGCCTCCACCTTTCACCCTTGGAAAGTTGGTGATAAGGTTTGGTTAGAAACCACCAATCTCCAATTCCCCTTTCCATCAAGGAAGCTACTCCCAAAAAGAGTAGGACCATTTGAAGTCACCCAGGTCCTTTCCAACCTTGCATTCTGCCTCAAACTCCCTCCCTCCTGAAGATATCATGATGTATTCCATGTCTCCAAGCTTTTCCCTTACCAAACTACCCCTGAACATGGACCAAACTTCCCCTCCCCTTCTCCTGAAATAGTCAATGATGAAGAACAGTACAAAGTCAAGGCCATCATTGCCCACCATGGGATAGAAAGACAACAGAAATACCTCATCAAATGACAAGGTTATGCCCTATCTGAGAACACCTGGGAGCTAAAATCAAACCTTACCAATGTCCAGGAACTATTAAATGAGTACAAATAGTCCCTGAACAGCTGATGGACTGCTTTCCCACTCCAATTTGGATTATCTTTGCCTTTATCTGTGCTGCCCTCCCCTTCATTGCCTCAGCCCTCCTTGCCATTCACACTCACACTCAACCCCACCACCATCATCTCATCACTTGACATGTCCCAACCTCTTCCCATCACTGCCCTCCACCAAGTACAATCCAACCAACTCTCCTGCTTGCAAAGAAGAGCCCTCTTTGCAGCCATCTTAGATGATGCCCTGACTGTATTTGTGCTGGAACAAATTCCTTTTTACTCTCATGATGTCCCTATTCTCTCTACTGTCCAGTTATACCATTATACTCAAGGCCTTCTTAATCTTCATTCCACTCTTCAACCAGATGATTTGCCATCTACTTACTCAGGTCCTCTGATCCTTGAACTATCTGCCACCCCTACTGCAGTTTTGGATCTTCTCTTTGAACTTGACTTTGGACAGTATGTTTTGCAATTACCCTCTACCTTCTTATTCTGATTACTTCACCCCATCTTCCTGTCTTTGACCCCCAGAGAACAAGCTCATCTCCTTGGAAGAGACCTTCCTTTGATCCAAGTCCTCACACCACACTCCCCATTCCCACCTCCCTTGCCAGCCATAACTGAGTCTACACCATCCCTTGCTGATCACTTACAAACCCCCCCACTTGACAAGGAAGACCAAACCATTCTCCTCCCCCTTGATGTCCCATCTGAGGATGATCCACTTTTTCAAGAGATCTATTGGTGAACACAGCACAGACTCATCCTCTTCTCTCCTTTTCCTACTCTCCTCCCTACTCACTTCTCCCCCACTTCTCCAGAGTGACCTTGAGGAGACTGTTTCCAGTGCAGATGACCTGAACATTGGAAGAGAGACTACATGGCTTATACCTGCCCCTACTATCACTGTCCTGCTCCTGGACACCTCCATTTCAGCTGTATCCACCACCAATGCAAGGCTTGCCTTCAATGGGGCCATGGAGATCATCACTGCCCCCATAGACAATGTGGTATTTGCAACACCTTGGGCACCTCACTGACAATTTCTGCAGCAGAGATGATAATGACAATGATATTATCTCCAATGGCAATGCAGATGGACCAGATAGAGTTTAGGCACCTCAAACCAGGGTTTTGAGTCTATGAAGAGGGTAATGTTACAGTCATTCACCTTTGTTTCCAGATCTTTCTAGTCATCTTCCAGTACAAACACTTCTTTGCCTTTGCCTTCATCTTCATCTTCTATTTTCTTATTGTCTTTTATCCCAATGATATTATGGTCTACTCTTTTAACTAAATAACTCTTGGACAACCCCTCCTATAGCACTTCTCTCATAATGCTGCATATTTTAATCTCTTCATAGAAGGCTAAGTTCTTTCTCTTGCTGGTTTAATTCCAGCTTTCTCACTTAGCTAACTCTCTTTGTCATACTGGTCAGTGCAGTGGCAGGTCCTCCTTTGTCTCTATTTACTTAGTATTCATTCTCTGCTCCAACTGTACTATACGAACTCACTAGGTAGTATCTTGTACCCTCTAGCTAGTTCTACATTTATCTAATGCACTACTAGGCTCACTCTGTGTAATATCCACCAGATCCTTGCTCTCTAGATGTTGTGTCTCTTCATGAGTACCTCCTAGGGTCCAAGAAGTATTGTCTCAAGCACAGGAAGTGCCCTTCAATATTATACCCATCATGAAATAGGAAGATGAAGAAGATATCTTATCAAATGGCTAGGCTACACCCCATCAGAGAACATTTGGGAATCCAAAACAAACCTTATCAACATCAAGGAACTACTTGATGAGTACAATGTAACCAGGAATCTCCAATAATGCCTGTTACCACCCTCCTCTGGTTCCTTATCTTCATCCTCATTGTCTTCTTTATTATTATCATCTCATATCTGTACTCCTCTCTACTATCCACTCCATCACCCTCCAATCTGTCCTCCATCATCTTATTGCCTGAAATGTCCCTTTGTTACACTTGGGGTGGAGCATAGCCTTGAAAGATTGGTGGGTTGATGGGTCAAGGATTCCAGCTATATATTATACTGGGAAGTGTTCTTGGTCTAGTGCAAGAACATGATCAGTGGTTCAATGGGTTCAATGGTAGCCTTCACTCAAAAGTAGAAGGGAGTCTCTGAGAATGAGGATAGAATTTGAGGAGATCTAGACTAAGGTTACAAGGTATGATACAAAGGGTTTATATATCTCAAGTATGAATGAAATAATTGGCCAATTAGTAAAGCAGCTTGACTAAGTGAGAAAGCACAACTTGAACATGCAAAGTAAGGTACTTAGCCAAGGTAAAGGATAAGTTGAAAGGAGAAAGGAGAAAGGAAAAGTAATTGTAACATAACCCCCTTTGTATGCTTGAACTCAGAGTCAAGCTATTTACAGATCCAGGTAGCAGTCCACTAGGGATCCAGTCATGTTTGCATAGGCAGTGTCATCATAGATGTTGTCTCCAGGAGATGGAGACTGGGGAACTGGAGGTCTATGGCCAGTGCTAATTCGTACAGTGAGAGGGTGACAATAGGGAGGTTGAACTGGTCCAGGGGAGGTACTTCTTTGGGAGTGGTAAGATGGAGGTTGAGAACAGGAGTATGTGGAGGAAGAGGAACTAGAGAATGATGGTACATCATGTCTCCAAGCAGAGCATCATCCTTGAGTATGTCCTGGTTGCCAATTGAGACAGTTGGGGCATTGGTAGGCAGGGCATTGGATATGAGTATGACTGAGACAATGACATTGATAACAGGTTTCCAGATAACAGGAATGATTGGGAGGTAAAGGTTGGTTTCATCCTGTGATGTGCCAAGCATACTCTATTTGTTCAAGCACTCTGAGCTCTTCTGCATCAAGGGGGGATGAAGAGGCAGATGGGGGAGAGGTGATAGATATGGCTACAGGAGAGTGGGTTTCTCTGGCCAATTCTCATAGATATTGATCAAGATCTACCAGAAATTCTTCCATTTCTAATTGGTGAGCAAGAAGGGTAAGGGAGGTGGTGAGGTTAGAGTGAACATTGGTGATGACTGTGGATAAGAAGGCATATCCTGAGTCATGGGACTGAGGGTTCCCTACTGAGAGTTGATGAAGTTGGAGGAGTGCTTCATAGAGGTGAGTAGGGGGGATCCGATATCTATGTAAGAGGTTATGGGAACTGTGAGGTGAGCATCTCAAGTGTAGGCAAGAAGTTGATCAGTGTAGATTTCACTAGGTAGTTCAGAGTATACACAGTAGGCATAGATGTGGAGGTCTACTAACTCCACTGGTGGGTTAGATTGTGATCATTCTTTGAAGAGTGGTAAATGCATGGTAGTAACACTCCATCCAGGAATGGCTTGGGTGGAAGATGTTGTGATAGAAGACTCAGTGTTGGAGAGGCCAGAGAGGAAGACAGGATGAGAGGCATATTTTTGTATAAAGGTCAAAAGTTTGGGAATTTTGACTGAAAGATAGTGTGAAGGATAAGAAGGACTATAGTTACTATGAATCCAAAGATTTCAAAGAGTAAGAGTAATGCAAGAAGGGTGAGGTATCAACCTTTGTTCATTCAAGGGGGTACTTACTTAGAGGCACCACTTCTCAAATGTGTTAGAGGTTTTTGAAGGAAGTTGAGTGGGAATTGTTTCTTATACTCAGAGAGGGCTGGCTTTGAATATCTTAGATCAGTTTCGGGTTCCCAGGAGTCATTGGTGGTGGAGTATCCTTTCCATTAGATCAGGAAACAGAAGCCCATTGGAGTTTTCCAGTGTTTGAGGATTTGTTCTATTTCAAATTCTTCATTTCTGTCTATTAGGTCCAGTGGTGGTTTAGGGAAGTTGGGTCTGTGGATTGAGTTCTCCTTGTATGGGGTTAGTAAGGATACATGGAAAATGGGGTGAATCCTGTTCCAAGAGGTGGGAAGGCAGAGTTGATAGGTGATTGGAGATAGGACTTTGATGATGAGGAAGGGTCCTTCTCTTTTTGCAGCAAATTTTAGATTGGTGACAGATCTTTTGAGGTTTCTAGCTTCTAGCCATACTTTCTGTCCTTTGGTGAATGGAATGAAGGTCTTTTGTATTCTGGAGGTCATGGTTTGTCATGCAAGATGGTGGGCAGTGAGGGCTTCATCTTGGGTTGCTTGGAGTAATTTTATTCAGTTATCTGTGGCAGGAACATTAGTGGTGATAGTGACTGATGGGAGGGAACAGGATTCATATCCCATCATGAGAGAAAACAGAGTTTTGCCAGTAACCAAATGAGGTTGATGGTTATGAGTGAGTTCCACCATAGGGATATGTTCTGATCAAGAGGAGGGATGATCTCTGCAGAAGATTCATAGATAGGTTTCAATTTCCTGATTGACTCTTTCAGTTTCTCCATCTGTTTGAGGGTGATATGCAGTGGATAGAAATAGGTCATAGTTCAGGAGGGTCCTTAGAGCTTTGGCGAAGGATGAGGCAAACTGGGGGCCTCTGTCAGAGATTATTTTGTCATAAAGTCCAAAATGAGTGAAGACTTTATTGTAGAAGAGTAAGGCAATTTCTTCTGCTGTTACTGTTTTCTTGGTAGGGCAAAGAATTATCCCCTTAGTAAGGCTGTGGTCCACCATGACCAATAAGAAATTGAAGGAGTCAGAGACAAGGAGATCAGTGATGGAATCACAGGAAAGTTGCTGGAAAGGTAGGGTGGAAGTGGATGGAATAGAGGTGAGGGGTGGAGTGGTGGGATGAGTGTTTACTTTGTTTTGTTGACATACAGAACAGCCATTGACATATTGTTTGACAAAGGTAGCAAGTCCAGGCCACTAGTATTCTTCAGCAACTAATTGTTAGGTTTTGAGGACCCCTGGGTGTCCTACTGAGCAATGGTCATGGTGTTGGTGAAGAATTTCTTTTCAGAGGTTGTTGGTCAATAGGACATAAACTCATCCTTTATAGGTCAGGATGTTGTTGTGAACTTGCCAATCAGACAAACAAGAGTGTAGTTGATAGGGAAGGTCATCTATGTCCTGTAGCTTCTGAACTACAAGGGGGTCTGTGGTGGAGGCTTCCAAAATAATTTTCTGGAGTCTGAAGTGAATGAGTCTGATGAAAAGGGAGGGTGGTAAAGAGTGGTTCCTTCATTGTCAACAGAGAATTGGGTGAAGTTGGGTCATCTAGACAAGGCATCTGGTCCAGCAAGGAGTTTTCCAGGGACATGGATCATTTTTAGGTCATAGTCAGAGATATCAAGGAGCCATTGTGCTTGTCTTCTGTTGAGTTGTTGAGGTTTTTGAAAATAAGTGTGGTTGGTGAATACTTGCACTGGAAAGGGGGATCCTAGTAAGTATTGTTGCCACCCTTTGAATGCCCATAGAATGGCAAGTAACTCTCTATTGTATATATTATAATTGTGTTCAGCTGGTCCAAAGGATTGTGATAGGCGAGGAGCAGAAGCAGCATAAGCATGAGGAGGAGGAGTTCTGGAGGAAGGAATCAGAGGCCCCTGAGTGACAGAAAGCAAAGTGGGAGTGTTGGAGGAGGGTAGTGGAGCAGAAAAAGGAGAAGGAGGGGCAGAAAGGGAAAGAGGTGGTGAGTCCAAAAAAACATGTAAGAGAAGTACTAATGGAGCCTTGCAGGCATTCATCAAACTGACTGACTCCAAGAAGGAGCATGGCCAGGGTGAGGCATTGGGGAAGAAGTGGGCACACAGGAATGAATGGTGCATCCAGTGCTGAAAACAAAACTAGGAGTGTGTTTCTCCCCAGCGGAGTCAAAGGGAATAGCATGCCTGGAGTGCCAGCAGGGGCACACCACCTGCCTGTGGCTGAAGGACAGGTTACCAAGGGCAGGAGAGAAGAAAAAACAGCCACGAGTGGTTGTGGAGGTCCTGAAGGTGGGTCTGTTATGGAGAACAGTGAGCACAGAGGAAGAGGAGGGGGTGACAGAGGTACCTGATCAGCACCTTCTGCTGCTCCTCTGGATTGTGGAGGCAGTGGAGTGCCTTGTGGAGACAATAGAGAGAAGGTTGGAGGAGAAGAGGAGGAAGAAGGTGAAGGTGAAGGCAGTGCAAACAGAG
>JBBPKJ010001502.1:0-10486 GCA_038089195.1 Brasilioporus rufonigricans | reverse complement strand
TGTTTTCACTGTTGGAGCTAGTTGACGCAACATCCGTTTCACTCTAGGACACCCATTCCTGAGTGCATATTGCACGTCAAAATTTGCAGTCAGGGGGTTAACCCAAGTAGCAGGTTCGATGACTCGATCTTTCTTGATATAACGATCTGATGATGTTTAGCCATGGAACTTGGAAAGTATGAAATAACAGTGAATGCGTACGCACCGGGACTCGTTGAGACGGCAATGCGTCAGTCATCCACTCACGTGCCTCTTCCCTTAATGACAAACGCTCACAGTCGATACACTACAAAAGGACATGGTGAAATACACGGGCAACGAAGGAGGCATTGTCGAACCGGTATTGTTCTACCAGCTCAATCATTTCTTCAATCCCCACTTATCAATCTGAATCAGTGGAAGAAGAAGACAGCTGTCGGCTACCTTGGTGCTACCAAAGATATTGCGAGCCTTGTTTCTTATCTGGTGTCACCAGAGGCACACTTCGTCACTGGTATGTATCTTGTTCTCATATATAACAGATGGTTCGTGGTTCTCATCCTCACGCAGGTCAGACGGTAACTAAATCTCGTGATAAGCAAAGTACCATCCGAAGCTGAATTCCATTCTGCTAGATATCCATAAATGGTGGAACATACTTTGACTAAATTTCGGGTAGCGAGAGCGACAAGTCGGATATCATTTCTCCTATAATCTGCTGTATTTAGAAGATGAAGTGTTGCGTAGCTTTGGGTGTCCATGCAAATTGAAGCAAATGCGAGAGATCTGCGCATCTTTGTACCGGTCGTGTAAATACAAAGTCTGCATCTCCATACTTGAACTTATCGCACCAATCCGCACTGAGCCCTAAACTCGTCGTGTCCTCTTCCCAGGCAAGGTTTCTGCCGACACGCACCGGGGCGGTAGTCCTCGAGTGTTGGCCATCGGAACACTTCGCAAAAAAGCCCGACTGGCCTATTCAGAAACCAAGAATTGCCGCTCACCGGTAATCGGCAATAAACTGTTAGCCAACGTGTGGCTATTTTCTTTCGACTACAGTCAGTCTTTCGATAGACTATGTCTTCCCCAACGTGAAACATCCCCAATCCATTCTCGTACCCATTGCCCGAGCAATTTTGCCAAAGTCGACGGCGAACTCCGGACTTCAATGTGCAGTGCACTGCCGACCCCCCGGGCACGCCCAAACGTATGCCTACTGTTCGTAGGCTAAGCCGAACTCGCTTAGTTGGTACATAGTCAACTTGAAAGTGTCGAGGTATGATGCTTGGTGCGGGAATCAGCGATCGGAACTTCCAGTTATTTGACCCGGTGGGGCCGTAACTCCTGATTACTTGCAGCGTGCTTACTGTCACTTTCGTCTGCCGGTTCCCCGAGGTTGGAGAGAAAATTGACTTCCGCAGTCCATTTCACAGAACCCTGAGCATGCAACTCCATTACGGTGGATTTGGACTTAGCTCGGACACGTGTCACCATGGCCACCCCAAACGATCAGCAAACTGATTCGAGCATCGGACTTGCCTACCTAACAAAACCGTGACATGCCTGCGGACGATATCAACCGCTGAATCGTGGTTTCACTTGGCATGAGCTGACATCTTTCGTGAATTGTCAGACCACCGCTTCGTTCGTTCATTACCTATACTGCCCGGGAGCGAGTTGAACGGTGCCAGGTGACTCAGTGGAGGCCACAATCGAAGGTGTACTGCACTTACCTCAAGGTGTGGGCTTGGCTCTTTATGCCGTGACACGGCTGCGGAGCGCTCGTAGTAAGGTCGTTGACTAATGAATTCGGAGGTCAATCGTATCTTTGGCCTCCCAAACCACACGAAGACTGCGGAGACGGATACCACGAGCCTCAGCATCCGTGTTGGTATGTCCAAACTGAGAAGCACAGCACACAGGTACTGTACCGAATCGGAGAGAAGAAGCTCGAAAGTAGATTTGGATGAAGCTTGAGTGTCTATATTCGGTATAACAGACGCCAGTACTTGTAGCGAGTCGTATGGCGCACAAGGTATCTTCGGCGGTTTTGAATCGGTGAAACTGTTGGTTGCTGCCGGTGTTACTGACTTGCTGAGACCAAACCGGGGACAACACCATCCTAAAGTTGGAACAGGTAATGATTTGTGGATCCGAAGCAGCAAACGAATCAGACGACACGACCCCGTCCCACTTGAATGCCGGTAAACCGGACTTGACGGCATGCACAGGCGCGGGGGTGGTCCTTGCCTCACGTCGACGGGGGCCCATCAGTCACTGCCATCGTTATTCAACCTTTAAATTTAATCAGTGAGGACCTTCGCGAATCCTTTATCGCGCTGGGGGGAAAAGATCCGACGTTTCGAGAAAGAACTGCGCAGCGAGGATAAATAGGAATACCCGACACGTTTACAGAAGCAAGAGGAAATGAGCATACTTGAGCGCTTGAGCACTCCATGTCCTGCGAACAAGGTACCAAATTTGGTGGGGTGACAGCATTGCGAAGCTCAGTTGCCATGAAACCCTCCGTCTCAGACCGGTAGGTATCGGGCTGAACTGACTGATCTTGTGCGATAGGTGACATGCGAGTGTGCAAGGTCGTTACAAATGTGCCTCACAGAATCCGCCAGGCGTTGACGGCAAACTAAAAGGAGCAGAAGAATATATCAGTTATTTAATTTGTTCTGCTGTGTGGATTGCATTCCATACGTATATTAACCTCAAGCCCCTGCATTCCTTTCTTATCATCGACTTGCCTGGTACGTCAGTTCGCGCCTCACTCCATTGCAACCACCATGCCAGGCCCAGTCATCTCACCCCCGCCGCCAACTGTTACTACCCCAGAGGACGCGTGGCTCTCCCTTGCCATCTTCTTGGCTGTTGTCGGTGTTTGCCAGTGGGGCTCGGTCCTGTATTTCAAGGTAGTCAAAAAGCGTCGAACACGAAATGATCCTGATGAAGAATCGACCCACACGTCCGGTGGTCGCTCGCCCGCCAGAGGTGGATGGTCCCTTGCACGCCTTCCACTCGCGATGGTCAATGTCTTCCGGGTCGTCGCCTTTCGCTGGACGCTCGAGTTTGGCACGTATGATCTCAAAGTGGTCGACATCGTCCTCACGTTGGCATACATCGGCTTTCTCTTCGGGTGGACCTTTCAAGGCGGTGAGCCAGCAAATAGATTCTTCTTGTGCCGACTCATCATTCGTATCTGCGTGTTCCGTAGCCGAAACGTATGGGGTAACGCCTCGCAACATATGGCCCTGGAGTGGCCGCGCCGGTCTTCTCGCTGCGAGTCAATTTCCGCTCGTGACGGCTCTCGGCACTAAAAATAATGTCGTGTCCGGTAAGTGATCTCTAGCTTTAATCTTAACTCTAAACTAAAGTTTCTTTTTGCAGTCATCACTGGCATTAGCTATGAGAAGGTGTGGTCTTCGATAGCATCCTTTGAGATATAAACTGACCACACCTCAGCTGAACTACTTTCACCGTGTCACAGCACGGTCGTGCTTCGCACTACTATTATTTCACGCTAGCGGTGAAATATACAGTACTAAAACGTATGCTAGTTGTGCAGCTCCTGAACGGGTGTATCCTTGACCAATTCTTCTAGATTTAATTTGTTCGACATGTTTCTAAAGCAACCATTTCTTCGTCTCGGTTTAACAGCGGTGACCTCGCTAGCAATCCTACTTATCGTATCCCTTCGCGGAATCCGCACCAGGGCCTACGAGGTTTTCTTCTACACACATTTTATTGCAGTGTTGTGAGCAAAATCTTAGCGACCTCCGTTTCTCGTCTCACAGTAATTAGTATTTTCTTGTTAGGGGCATACTTCCATACCAAGCATGTCGAGTAAGCGGCTTCCTTCATACGCGGGACGATGCTCACGTGTGCAAATTAAGTGCCACATACTGGATCTGGCCATCTTTTATGTTCTGGGCGCTCGATCGTTTCATGCGGCTCGCTCGGGTTGTGGTTTGCAACCACTTGTACTGTGGGTTTAGTCGACGTGCGAAACTGCAAGATGCTACCACAGAACTTCTCTCCGATGACTTTGTGCGGGTTAGAGTGCGTCGCCCAGAACATTTTCAATGGTCCCCTGGACAGACTGCTTATCTCACTATGCCATCGGTTTCGGCCTTTCCACTAGAAGCTCATCCATTTTCCATCGCGAGTGTGGACTCTGCTCTTTTCCACCCTAGGACGAGAGATGGGTACTCCACTAGGAACGGTGGAGTCAAAGAAATCGCAGAAGTCGCGAATTGGAAGGAGCTTGTTTTCCTCATCAATGTCAGGGGTGGATTTACGAAGCGCTTGAAGGCAGCTGCGGCGCAGAATCAGACTGTCAAATTGTTCATCGATGGTCCATATGGAAGTGCACCCGATATGGTCGCGTATGATACGAGCATATTAGTTGCCGGTGAGTTGCTATCTGTGGACAAGTTGGAATACGTGAGGCTAACTGGACTTTGCAGGAGGGTCAGGCATTACGTACACGTTGCCAGTCTTCCTTAACGTGATTGAGTAAGTCGGTTGAATACATCCGCCAATAGTGCGGTAATGCCTTCTGTTTCCAGGACAGCCCGAAAGGGATCCAGCAAGTGTCGTAGGGTGGTGTTCATTTGGGCGGTACGCGACGCAAGTGAGTACAGCAAGCATCTATCAACTGCACGTTCTGAAGCTCCCGTCGCAATTTTAGGTCACCTCCAATGGATCTCAGATGTGCTTTACCAAGCAGACGCTCTCACGCCGGCTTGGTTGAACGTGTCGATCAGGATCTTTGCTACCAGGGGTGGGATACCGTTTAACGAGGATTCGGTTGATCCGGAACGAACACCAGATAAGGAAGGCTCACATGACTGGGTCATGCCGTCGTCCGTCCGGATGGAACACGGGAGGCCTGACTTGAAGGCCATCCTGCGAGGCGAGGTGAGCACGGCGACGGGAAGTATGTCTGTCACGGGTGCGTACTTTAGTCGTCCGACGCGTCTTTTTTACGGCTCTGATTCGTGTTGACGTGCGACTAGTATGTGGTTCTCAGAGTCTGACGAGGTCTGTGCGTCATGCATTGAGGTTCCCTGTGTCGGGACCCTCTAGCATTCTGAGCGGGGGGCCGAGCGTGACGCTGCACGTCGAGTCGTTTGGGTATGCCTAGAGACGGTTAATGCCAGGGTTTACGAGAGAAGGATTTTGTCAAGTATAATCGCCTGATAGTGTGGAGATAGCTGCAGTTGGTTCCTATACCGCAGGTCGGATTAGATGTTTGTATAGTTGAGTGAAAGACTGTAACACTGTAACATAAACAGAATCATTGACCGTGTCCGATCGACCGTAGACGTGCATGACTGCTACTGGAAAGGAGATATTCGAGTTCCGACGGCGGCGGCGACGGTAAATTTACAAGTCGAGCCATCAGGTGGACATGCAATCGCCCCGCACGGACAGATCAAAAAAACACCATGTCACAGAGGATAACACTGCGACCCAGTCCATCCATAGTACATACTTATACATGAGTGTTGAACTTCAACTTTGATATAAACAATGACGTTAACGCGCGAGCATTGCAAAAGGGTAATGGGCTAAAAACATGAACGAACTGAACAAGTGTGAGTCAGGACCATGGTCAGAGGACATCGGCAATATAACAATACTCGAAATCATCATCGTCCTCCGAATCTGTCGGTGGCTCGGGCTCCGAATCATACACTTGCACCTCGTCTGCTACCACCACCTTCTCAATGACACCGACGTCTTCTTCCCCGTATCCGCCCCCGTGTCGACAACGCATCCACTCCCGCTCCTGCTTCCTGACGAGCGTAAACTGACGCACCAGCTTCTCCACCTCCTTCCACCTCTTCTTATATTTATCCTTCCCGTTTCTTCCGCTCAACAACGGCGTATTCCACGACACGATCTGCTCAATGTTTGGGGCGACTGCGGACAAGAACGACGCGACGAGCGCCGGTTGCGTGATTTTCGAATCGGCCAACCACAACGACTCCAGGGACGTGTTCCGTACACCGGCACCGGGGAGCCGTGTCGACGACGTGACCGGTAACACCGTCGCATCCACGACGAGTCCCAAGAGCGCGAGGTTCGGGCAGTTCCGCAAGAGCGGAAGCAGACCCGGAAGCGTCACCCTGGAGGGGATCTCCCAGCCGCATTCGCGAATGGAAAGGTCCAACGTCTCGAGGAGTGGCCAGGCCGTAGCAATCTCTTTGATGGCGGCGTTATCTAGGTTGAACGTGCACAAGGTTTCCAATTTCAAAGACGTGAGATGTTTGAGCTGAAAGAGAGGGCGAAGAGTGGCGATATCAATTATGTGTTTGTCATCGTAGTCTCTCCAGACCTGCATCTCGGAGATGTCTATCACCGACAAATTCCGATAGGAAGGGTTGGAAGCCCATGCGGTAAAAATGGCGTTATAATCAGCGGCGCAAGTTTCGTCGTCGACATTGAGATTAATTGTATCAACCGACGTGGACTGAATGAATTTCAAGAATTGCAGAGAATGAGACATGGTAGGCGCGGAGAGTAAGACTTCTTGAAGGACAGGGAATTTGGTGCGGCCGAATGCGGATTCAAGATGATCAAGGGAGATTAAACGCAAGTCCATACGGAGGATCTTGAGGTTGGGCAACTGCGAGAGGTGCAAGACGCTATCTTCTGGCAGCTCTGCGCAACGTAAAGCCTGAAGCTCCGAGAGTTGACAGAGGACCTTTGAGAACGTCTCAAGGGCCCGATCGCCCCTTTGGAACACGAAATTGCGGAAAGCCATGATCTGTTTGATGCGTGGACACCGGGCGGGTAGTAATGGTAGGAGATCGAATGTAAGAGAGTTCGCCATCAAGTTATCGATATCGACATGGACCACCGTAGGTTGAAGAAGGTGCATCAGGAAAGGCATAGCTCCATTCCGGTGTTCCCCGCATCGGAAATGCACTAATCTCGGGAAAATGACGACGGGAGACGGTGGATTCGAAAGTGCCATATAAACGTTCAGGTCTGTAGTGGATATACATTGACGATCAAATTCTAGGCTTCGCACTCGACGCGCATAGCGGAGAAAGACATCCCAGTCAGACTGCAACAGTGCACGCTTAAAAGACTGAGAAAAGGCTTCAAGCTTCAGATTGCACTCCCCGATTTGGTGTACACAGGAAGACGTACCAGCTGCTTCCCGTTGACCACCCATAGATCACGCGGCATGCACTTGATGAGCCATAGGAGGTCATTAATCTCGTAGTAAAGCACGTTGAGAGCAGGCTCGAGGAAGTAGCGACAGGTCCTTGCAAGCCTCGCAAGGGTACGGCGGTCACGAAACTCTCGCGATTTAGGTTCGGGTTTCAATATTATAAACGCATGTTGAAAAATTATCGTCAAGATTTCGTCGATCGTGAGGCATCTATGCATGAGTCGTCGGAATCAAAATACGAAAACCGCCACCACTGCAAGAGGTGCCCTGTCGTTAGCATCTGCTGACACAAAAGCGACATGAGAAACGAAACACACACATCATACACACGGCGAAGGGAAACCAAGCGCCGACCGTCTGGCAACCAAGTCTTTTAAAGCCGCCTTTTCGAGCGGAGAAGAAAGCGAATTCAAGCCCCTGCCATGGCCTAGCCATTTACACGGAGTGTACACACTCATGGCTGTGCCAAGTCATCAGCATAAATGATGCGGCTGGCATCCTGATACGGTAGAAGTAGTATGGAAATGAGATGGCTGGTACCTGGTGGCTGGCGGCTGCAGCCACGTTCGAAGATGGTTAGGTCTGCAGGCTCGCTACCGCCCCTCACATGGTAAAAATGACATCGATACGCTGGCAGAAGAACGTGTGTACAGCATTATCGCCACGGTTGTCGTCCTCGAGACTCGCTCTGATGGGTTCATGTAGCAAGTGTGGCTGGCGGGGGGTGTCATCATGATGTTGCCAATCGCTGTTCAGCGGCGCACAACAACCTCATCTTAAATATGTCGACGTGTCATCTTCGAGGGACCCGTACCAATCCGGCAGGCTTCTTAGCCAACACGCGCCAACCCGCCACAAGCTGAGCGTCTGTCGTCTTGCGAAGGTGCATGCCCATCGCACTATGGCCGTGTTCCCACACGCCGCCGATGGCGCCACGTTTCCTTGCTCCTACGACCTCGGTATAACGTACCAGCTGTGCCACGACCCGGCGGAAGCGGGTCTGCGGAATCGGCGCTTTTCGTAGCTTTCGGGTCCCAAGTAAAAGCACCACAGACGTGAAGAACGGAAAGCGATAAATGGAGGCTGGGTCTTACTGCAAGAGCGCAGCACTGGCTTGACTTTCACGCGCGGCGGTTCATGACCTGCCTTCGTGCTCCACTTGGCACGCGGTCGAGGTAACATACGGAGATGAAGTTGGTGAGTGCCTGCCTCGTTGCGAGGTCCTTCGTTGGCAAACGTTCGGCAGCCATTTCCGTTGCTTAGTCGTTGCGCCCGCACGGTGGCCGACTGATGGGATGGCTCAGACGCACTGCCTTGGATAACTTACCCACGCCGGATGGATGTGTCGCTGAGTATGGCAAGTTGCTTCCATTGATGTGTAACGCGATGAATAGTACGTCCACGCATGAGGCTTTTTTACGCCACATCCATCGAGGCAGCACACGCAGGGGCTGATGGTACAGTAGCTCCCAGTAAGTTTACGAAGTTGCTAACTCCGCGTGCGGTGAAAACGCGCGCAGCACTTGCCAGGATAAGCAAAGCCTGTAGGGTTCATTGTATGCAGTATGCCACACTCCTGTCCGACAATACGCCAACCTAGAGGTACAGCACAATGTAGCATACGCAGATAGCCCAGCTCCGGGGTATAGGCTTGCCACGAGTGAGACAGGGCGCTCACAGCGGTCGCCACAGGTCAGGAGGCCGTAGAGCCAGGAAGCGGAGCCGGGAAATTACACGAGCTCAACTACCGCACGCAATCAATCAAGGGACGACGCCATCTGGGAACTGCCGTGCCGGGCTTATTAATGGTCTCACTGGCAGGCAGCGGGGTTTGAATCCAAATCCAAGTCCGCTCACACGGCAGGTCAGCCAAAGCCAGCCTCTTTCGGATATTCCGCGGAGTCTGAAACTGAGCTTCTGGACGATCTCAACTCGTTGGCGTGCAACGCAGCTCACAGGACGATCCCCGCTGCATACCACTCCTGGACACGCCGATGAACTGAAAATAAAATTAAGCGTAACAACAACGGTTTTAAATATACGTGATACAGATCAAAGAAGCACAGTATTCGTCTCTAGAGTGTTACAGTCATTTATCGTCATACTGCGGAACTCCGCCAAGATGACAATATACCACTTGTCCAATTACTATTAGTGGTCTCTGGAGCAGTACCTGAGATATTTAGATCGACCGTTGTAAGCTGGGTCGCCATGTCCGTGCGGATACGCGTGGTAAAGTCATCATCCTCCGTGGAACTTTCTGACTCGGATGGAAGTGATCCACTGGGTGATCGACGAATGACCCGGTACACGTACGTGACTACGACGAGCAGATTGCACACGATCAACGCCGTGGTCAACTGTAAAATCCAATGAGTTTTCTACAGGGGTAGAAATGAAAGGAAGATGGGACACCTCTGTCTGAAAGATTAAGACTACAGGTTGACCACCGTCGAATGATACCAGCTGAAAAATAATGCAGAACAATGAGAAAATCGACATGATGACACTTGATGAGAATGACAATAAGATCATGCGACGCTGTCGTCGGGGGAGCTTGATTCTCCAAAAAAGTTTGAGACAGAGGATAACCAGGGCTACATCCGAAATGCAATCGGCTGGTAGAAAAAAAGATGTTAGTGAATGGGAATGACTGTTGATGACCTACTTAATAATGAGAAGAAAAACGTTGCCTTTGGTAGGGGACATTGTGCGACCTTCCTTCCAAGGAAGGTCGTAAGCTTTGCGACGTGCGTACACTGGGTGATCAGGAGTACGAGGAGAGTTGCCCAGAACACAAGGAAAAGGGCTGCCATGAGGCGTGTGAACTTGCGGAGAACCGACAACGGCGAGATAACCCGGATGATCGAGTATAGCAGACTCATCCGAACCGCCCTAGTGTGAACCATCGCTCCTTGAGCAACAGACAACATATGATAAGGTGGGAGCTGCGTACCACAACGTGCACACAAAAGCAAGTGAGCCTATCTCTGCAGTGATAAGTACCATTTCACCGTCAGCTGTAGGTGAGACTGTCATACATATCAGTAGAACTGAAGCAACGAATGGTCTTGCCAGTTTCAACGCTGATGAGCTGGCAAATAGTAGATGTCGTCCCAAAGACGAGCATTACTGCCGCCCACATATCCTCCCACCAGAATCGTTGTATCCGCAACCGAAGGGACAATCGAAATAGCGTGAGAACTATCGCCAGACCATTGATCACGCAGGATACGACTAGAATGAAGAAACGGTTGAGCAGCGGACACCAGGGAGACGGTATGAGACTTACTGTACAGAGTTAGCATA
>JBBPKJ010001501.1:0-10488 GCA_038089195.1 Brasilioporus rufonigricans | reverse complement strand
TTCACCTTGACACCTCAGTTCCTCTGTCTTCCTGACATCTCCATTCCTACATCATCTTGACATCTCCGTTCCTATGTCACTCTGACATCTCTCCATTCTTGTTTTATCTTGACACTCTGTCACTCCTGTTTCACCTCCGTATCTTTGCACATTGTATATTTACCCGATCTCATTTCCACCTTAGTAATCTGCCTCCGATTTACTATATAATCTCCGTATTTCTGTCTTGTATACCTCAGTCTGAATATCAACAGAACTTGACGTTCTCCACCTCCGTCTGTTTCCGCTCTACTCCGCCAGACTGAACTTGACTCTCCTTGTCCTGTTCATCGTCCCTTCAACTTGAGTTCATAGTAACTCTCATCTGACCTCCAACCCTCCGACCTCCGAAATCGGGACACTGGACCTATGCAAGGCGCACCACATACGGTAAAGCCAAGTCCTGGACCAACCAAATATAACAACTCCGGCATTCTGGAGTTACACTCGGGGCATGTCGACCGAGTTTAACACTCTCACCACACATTGAATTACCAAAAGCACCAAATCAGGTACTCTCCAGATGAAGGCTGGATTGATTGCTTACCACTTTCCTGGCAGCTACATGGGTGTGAACATTGCAAAGACCTCACTGCACCTTCTGGATCAGGCAGGAATAACTGACTGTGTATGTATCTGTCACATTTGTGTACATGTTTCTTGAATGGCACTCATCTATAGCAGATTGGTCATATCACCCTCAATAATGCCAAGAATAATGATACTACTATGTATGAACTATCTACTCTTCTTACCAGACATAGAATTGACTTCAATCCGGTTGATCAGTGCATCATATACTTTCCATACATACTCAACATTTGCTCTTGCCATATTGCTAACCAGTATATGGATGTTGAATTTGAAACTGTTGTTGCAGCCTGGGTGAATACACTTGACCCCACCATTGCTGTTGATAAGGATGCTTACATTGAAGCTCTCCAAAAGAATCCAGTTTCCCTTGGCTGCAGCATCATTCATGTTGTGCATGCATCAAGCCTCTATCATGAGGCATTCAACAAAACAATCATTAATGGGAATAATCTGAATTGGTTCACTGATGAAGATAGTAATCCAATGAAGCTTCATATGCTTGAGCTTCTAAGGAACATGAAATCATGTTGGGACTCAATTGATCTTATGATCCATCATCTTTACACCCTTGAGCAGGTGAGTGCACTAATCAACCCTCTGGATCACTCTAATGCTTTCCACAGCCACTCAACTACTTTCTTCAGGCTCCAGCTCATCAAGATATTGCCCAGTATCATTTAAGTGACACACATTTGCTTGCGCTCCAGGACTTGAAAACAACTCTGGAGATAAAAGCTCCTATGTTGCTTGTGTGTAGTCCTGCTCATTTATGGTGTACATTCCTCATGATGCACAGTAAAGTATGTCAGGAGGGAGTTTTCCCCTCTTGTTCTTGGTGGTGCCAATATTCAAAGCTGTTATTCTGTGGTGGAAACTTATTAAAAGTGACATACCCCACTGCTTGGCTTATATCAATATCACCCTGAACATAGCCAAAGAATACTATCTTCACAGGAGAAGGACTAATGTATATGCAATTGCTATGTATATATGCTGTGCTATTGTACATTACAACACACAGTCAAGCTTTGTACTAATGGTTTGACAGTGGTTGATCCTTCCATTCACTTCACCTGGATCAAAGTGTACTGGGACCCAAGTGAAGTTGCCAAAGTTGAGAGAGATGTATTAAAACTAGTAAGTGCAACTTGACATGTTGTATTTGTGTTCTTGCCTTCCTGATATCAGGCACAGCTGCATGACCACCACAAGCTGAGTGATCAAGATATGACCAAGTTATCCCCATTGAATAACCCCCCACCTGCCATTTAGCCCAACACTACTGGTGCACCACATCTTGCTGCACAATATGGCATTCCAATATTGTGCCTCCAACAATCACCAAATTGTATATGAATAGTCAAACAAGAACTCAAAGCATACATAAGTGGACCTTGTTCTCCTCAAGGAACAGATTTACTTCAGTTCTGGATGATAAGTCAATATATTGACCAACAAAGTCATGTGCAGTTAACTGCTGCTACCAATGTAGAATACACAACATATCTGCCCAACTCTCTATTAGATTGCCATAAACTATCTTCCAATCCAAGCATCCACAGTGCTGTGTAAAAGAGTATTTTCTTCTGGTAGTGAAATCATGATGAAACAACAAAACTGAATCAGTCCAGTGCTAATGGAGGTGCTGCAGATGGTCAAATTCTTTCTCAAGAAAAAATGATCCAATTTCATGAATGGATAGATGATTTCCATTCCACAGATGAGTGTTGATGTTGATGATATAGACACTCTTGCAATTCTCATCAGCAATAACCTCAGTTGTGGTGGGGCTGGGTCAGCATCATCCAATGGGGACATGGACTATGTTATCAGTGTCATTGTGAACCAGGAGGCTGCAGAGGATGGAGACAGTATCTGATGCAGATGTATGCTACAATGCTTGCTAGAGTGTTCATCAATGATCAATCTATTGGATTGGTTTTTTCAGACAACTCATCTTAGGCTCTAAATGTTCCTATATTCTCTACATTAGCACAGATTGCATTTATTGCATGTATCACCTGGCATGTCACAGCTGCAGTGTGCAATGGCAGGCAGACTAGTACTATAATGGCCCAGTCTTGCTCTTGAGTCACAACTGGAGGTACTTGATAGTTGTCTTTTCTTGCTTGCTGGAACCTGTAACTCATCTACAGACTATATTTTGTCTTCACACTGCATGACCTGATTACAACACCACATGGCACAGATACCCATGTTGAACAGGTACAGGACTGACATAGGCACCTCAACAACACTTGCTGGCAGGCAGAAGATCTTGCATGCCAGTCCTTTCACTTCACCCATTGTGATAGACCATCTCATAAACACTTCACAGCATTTATGCATGCTGCACAGTGAAGCACCTGATATGTTGTTGTCATCATGTCCATCCTGGCAGTCACCATGGGCATGCCAACACTGTCATAATTGTGCTGCAGGGCTGGCCACTTATGTGCTATAGGTCATTGTTGTCATGCTGCCATCACTATTGCATCCACCTTCAAGTTGGCAGTTGCAATGGATATGTGGGGGTGTGTGCCATTAGCCATGTACACACCACCACTACCATCATTGTGTCCTTATGGCATTTGGAATTGGCATGCCATTGTCACCATTGTGGTACATGATATTGGCCATCCAGCACCATCATCATCATCATCAATGTTGTGGTGCCATGGCACTGGTCATGGGCATAGTGTCATCATCATTGTCATTGTGGTGCAGTGTGGCATTGGCTATCCTGTGCTGCTGTCATCATCTTCAGCATTGTCACTTGTAGTGCTATATATTAGCCATGGTCATGGCACATGAAATTGGCCACTGGGGGCAAGCACAAGCTTGCATGCAAGGGTTGAGGGGGCAGATCTGAGAGAGAGGTGGGCAAGTGTTAGACTTGGCTTAGGCCAACTTTGAGTCAAATAGAGTGGATGGGCTAGCCATTGTGCTAGTTACACAAGCTGCCAGCTTATGACCAGCCAGTGGCTCAGCTACAGCTCAAGCCAGTAAAAAGCCAAAACTGCAGCAATACTAACCAGCTGAGAGAGGTGAAATAGTCAATCTGGTTACTGTGTTGCATTCATCATCTGATCTGTCCCAGGCTAAAATGCTGTATGGCAGCTTTAACAAACTCTCTGTACCACAGTATGCATCAGGAATTTTACAAAAATCTAATTTGAGCTTATGTGAGCTTATTTTGCTTGTCACAGCTCATCACTCAGCAATTAGTACATTAAGTCAAATTAACCAAATAAGCTCATTAGTCAGATTTTGAGACTGGACACAAGTAATTACTAGTACTAGGAAAATATAGGTGGTGGGTGTGATATATGTCTAATCCATGGGCCAAGTCTGGAAATAGACTATATTGGGATTGGTGAAAATCTGGCTGTAAAGCAAACTGTGAGATCAACCATGAACTAAGCAGGGAGTTGGTGTGAAAAAGCAGGAGTTGGCCAAGTTGGGGCTCAACAGTCTACACATAAGCAAGATGTTTTAGCATGTTAATTGTATGTAAACAAGAGACAGCTCACATATCTCACCTCACTTGCCAGTACAAGTAAATGTGCCACCATGATTGCTCAAGCACTCATCCATGGTACAGCATATGTGACATATGGTGTGTCATCTGTGATAGTACTGTATCAAGATAGTAGGAAAGGTCCCCAAAAAATACATAAACAAAGGGACTTGAACTCACAACTTTCTAGAATAGAAGATAAGGAGCATTAACCACTAGTTCACCAAGTAAATATAACTAGCTCACCCTGGACTTAGCAAATTTTGTCATCACTCCCATGTCCACCACACACATTTCTACAGATACATACATGTAGTACATCTAAGTTTTGTAAACACACCACTGTTTCATACCATAGAGATGGGCAGGCTTGATTGTGTGTGTTGGACATGGAAAATGACAAAAATTTGCTAAGTCTAGGGCGAGTTAGTTATATTTGCCTGGTGAGATGATTATATCAAGCCTGTATGGTGTAGTGGTTAATATTCCTTGTCTTCCACTTTAGAAAGTTGTGGATTCAAGTTTCCCCACTTGTATATTTTTTTTCAGGCCCTTTCCCACTATCTTCATATGGTACACTATTATAGATATAACATTGGTGGTACTCATTTTGGCTATTTTGAGGCTATGTTCAGACTCAGAGATGCCATGAAAATATGAATGTAACAGTCAGACTTTAAAGAACATGCCTAGCCTGCACTCTCCCCCTCAATGCTCTGCAAGATTGCAAGATCTAACAAACTGCTCTATAATCATGGCTGGTAGAGCCCACCCCTGTCCAAATACACAACCAGCTTCTTCTGGTATCCAAAACCAACCTTATGCCAGTGGAACTAAAAAGAGCATGGCCTAGAAAAGACCACATGCCAGTACCAAGAGGGGGAGCAAGACTGTCCACTCTACCTATGCACCTGTACCATTGATTTCTGATAGTGGTTCCATTCCATCAGCCTCATCAGCCCTAGCTCCTAGTACAAAGACATTGACAGCTATAACATGGAAAGGGAAACACATGAACATGCTGGTCAAGTGAATCACATCCCATATTGCTGATTGACATATCTTATTCCATGATCACTCCTCATCTTCATCCTCCAAAGCCCCTCCTGTTGACAAGCCCTTTGGAAGGAACAAGAAAGATATCACTGCTGCCATCACCAAGCATATATTTAAGCAAGATCCTGACCATTCTGATACATATAAAACTGATCCTGCAAAGTTTATCACCTTTGTCATCAACCAACTGGGGATGTAAGTATTTCACCATTTCTTCCTTGAACTACCAGCTTATCCATTCGCTCTACACTTAAGATGAAGTATTGTGATCAACATGCACAATTTACAAGCACTGTGGGGGACATCACACTGCAATCCAATGGGAATAAAGAGTCACCTGCCAAAAATCTTCTTGGTACATATGTCTATCACTACTTTGTCAACAACCTAATTTTCCTTCCAGAGGACATCCTTTGTATCATCCCTTACTATCAAGCACTCAATGCCATATGAAGTGGCATCCTATCATTTGACAGCAAATTTGCTTTGTTCAAGTGGGGGATGGACCATGCAGCAAGCTTGTTGAGGATCATCAAGCTGGGTTCTCAAGCTGGTAAGCAAGCTGATGAGAATGAAAATAAAGAAATGTGGGTCCATGGTGATAGAAAAAAAGATGAAGCTTCAGCCATGCAGGGCATTCAATTTGAGGAGGAGGATGCTGATGCTGAGATGCATGGATTGGATAATGATGATGACCAAAGCATGGAAGATGTTCCAACAGTACATTATACTATTGATTCAAACTCTTCTCTCATCATTGGCTGTCCACTGTTAGAATCAAGCTACCATGGCTGCATGTGGTACTTTCATTGGTGAGAGGCAGCAATGTCCTAGTTACACATAAGTGGATGATAGTTTGTTAGCCCAACCACAGTTTGCACTCCAGTCCAAGGGAAAAATACCAATGCATGAAGTGCAAAGTGCATTTAGGCACACACCATATGTGTGGCCACCTTGTAGCACTATAGACTCAAGTGTGAAAAGTGCCAGCTTGACCCCTGTCTCATCTACCAAGATGATAAGTCCATCAGATTCAACTTGGAAGGATCAAATGCAGGCTCAGATTAATGACTTGAACAAGCAAAGTAAGTCACTCAATGAGGAGTTCAACCATTCACATGCAGCAAAGTACAACTACTACATATGGAAGAAAGAACTCAAATTTCAGCATAAGGAGCAAATGCCAACACAGAGGTTGAGTTCATGTGAGAGCAAGAGCTCAAGAAGCTGGATATTATAATGAGGATTGCACTTCTGTGCTCTGGACTAACACTTCCTGACTTTGGGAGGTACTCACAAAGAGACTCAATGTCCAAAGAGAGGTATTCACACAAAGTGACCAAAATAGTGAGATATGATATTGCAGAACTAGCTAGAGATATACAGATGTCTTAGCTAGTTCTTATACTACACAGAGCATAACTGAGGTAAACATGGAGTAAAAAAGTACAAATAGGCATATCATCACCACACAGACCAAGCTGAATAAAAGTGATGACATAGGCAAGAACACAGGAATTGAACTTGCAAGACAAAGGCTTAGTCACAGATAGAAAGATAGGAACATGCAACACTATAACAGAAGTGTTGTAGGAGAAGTAAGTCCAGGGCAGAAGTTAGTCAAAGAAGAGTGGGATAACAAGGATGTCCTCAGGATATAGGACTGTGAGAAAGGAGAAGAAACTAGTATGGGTGAAAGGAAGAGTGTGGTCATGATGGAAGGTGAGTAGGAACAGACTAAAGTGGAGATGAACCACCATAACATTACCCCCTTTGTAAGCTTGAACTCCACTCCATCAACATCTCCATTGGAAAACTCCTCAGTGAGATCAAGGTCCCTGATAACACAATCATCAATGAGATGGAGAGATGTCCTAGTGCAAGGGTGTAACAATGGGGGCAGGAGTAGGTGGGACAGTCTCATTTCCAATGGCCAAGTTGGTGACAGTTGTGGCATTTGTGTGAGGAACAGTCTATGGCAGGAAAAGAACAAGAGATAGTGGGGAGGGTGCAAAAAGGAGAAGAGAGGACATGCCCATGAACCATAGTCCAGTGTAGACCAAGGTAAGCAGGATGGTTTTGGGATGGTACATCCAGGGATAGAATTTGGATAGTGACATTATCTTCTGGGTCAGGAGAGAGGGAGGTTAAACAATCTGCAAGAGGTGGGCAAGGAACAGGGGACAGAGAGTGAGGTACAAGAGGTAAGGGGCAAGTGATGATGAGATGTTGCTCCAGGTAGTCACTGCATTCATCCTCAGTGAGAGTATAGAAGATAGGTAGAAAAATGTCAGAAAGTTCTGTAGGAGGTAACAAAGAAACAAACTGGTCAAATCCTAACTCATGTAAGTGATCAAGTGCAGTGATGGGACCAATAGAGAGAGAAGTTATCATAGAGAACCTCCTTGGACCTGAACCACCATCATGTCCCAGCAAGCATCCACACAACCCATCCAGCACAAGTGTGACCTCCAAGTCCCTTGCATAATCAGACTCTCAGATATTTGGAGGAGACACCATTCCTTCCCAAAAGGCACTTTTTGTGCCCACTTCATTCCTCCTGCTTCACTCCTCTATGTGCAGAATTATCTGTGCAATTACACACCAACCTGAACCTAGACCACTAGGGCAGGTTCCAATGCAGGAAAATCCTTTAAGATACCCACAGTCCCCCTTACATCCCCCAGAGGCTTGCCCAAAGCCATTAGATGGCTGGTTGACATCTTCCACTCTTTCAGAGCCCATCTCTCACCCTAGACAAAGTGAGATGGGAAAGTTCCCACACCCATTCTCAAAATCTACCAAAGCAACATGGTAGCCTTCCTTCACTCCCATGCATAGGCCCCCACAGCCACCTCCCCACCAGTCAAGCCAAAGGCAGCCCTGAGAACACAAGAGTCAGTGGGCTCTCCACCCCCCTCCCTCCCCCTAACAGCACATACCCTGACCAAATTTGTCCCTCTCCAAAACCATCTTGTTTCCATTCTCAACCACATATGTTCCAACCTACCCACTTATCAGCAGGTCACCATCACAGACCTGATCCATGCCACCTATGATCAGTGGAACCTTCCCACTAGAAGAGAACTAGATAAAGAGAAGGAAGCAATGGAGGTGGAGTATGAGACAGGGAAGAAATTGATTGTGTTTCAAACCCACCACCTGAAATTCCTTCCCCCACCATCCCTGACAACCTCAAGCAAGCAAGATGAGCCTCAAGCAGGGATATCTCCTTTTCCAAAATCATCCAAGAAGGTCAAGCTAACTGACCACTACCCCCCTGCCCAAGCTTTAGCAAATGGCAAAGCCAGCTCATGCTGCCCTTAGTCCTTTCCCATTCCATTACATTCATTCCTACTACTCTTCTTTACCTCCTTGGCCCATGATATGCCCTGGATCCACTTCACTGTGCTTTTAGCAATGCTATCTAGGCTAACCCTTGACAGGCAATCATCACCACTATTAGTATCCCCCTCAGCATCCTAGCATCAGCAGGTCTAACACCCTGTTCACATTGCAAAAACTTGGACTAAGCAAAGCCACCTGCTTCAGGTAACATTAGTCACACATCACAAAACTTGTAATAAGATGAGCTGATATAAGCAAGGTATACCTTCTTATCATGATGGATATCAAAGCACAATGACTTCACAATCATCGCCACTGTCTCACCTCTCTCATATTAATCATAGTTACTCAGTTGGCATATTATTACCACCTGCTACTACTATCTGGATGACCCAAACCAATACCATACCACACTTCAATTCTAACCAGTGAAGCTTGGATGATAGAACTGATTAATGGCCATCCAGATTGGATCCAACTTTGTTTTGGTGTATGGCATGATGTATTTGAAGCACTGGTAGATATGTTGAAGCACCATGGGCATGCAGCAGTGTTCCAAAATGGAATATTGCTCAAGCAGCAGCTTGGCATTTTTTTGTACACATGTGTCACTGGATTGTTGGCTAGACATGTTGCAGAGCAATTCCAGCATTCCACTGGAATGACTACAAAGTTTGTAATCCACCTCTATCCCACTTTTCTTGAACAAATCACTTGTTCTAGATACTTCAAATGAATGCTTTGTTTTTTCTCCAGCCCACTGTTTTATACATCACAAGTTCACTTTCTGACAACCCTCACTCTTGTTCCAATGGTCATCATTGATGATCCATGTTTTTTGTTCTTCCATGACTGTATCGGAGCTGTTGATGGCACTTATATTCATGCTTTCACACTATTGGAGCTGCATACCACCATGCACAATCGGAAGGGATCCATCACTCAAAACTGTCTATTCATATGTGATTTCAACTTGTTCTTCACATATTCCCTTACCAGTTGGGATGGATCTACTGCAGATGCAATGATGTGGCACAATGCTCACACCAATGACCTATAAATGCCCCCTGGCAAGTAGTCACACTTCTCTTCCTCACCTCATGTTCTTAATCTCTGTCTTGCTTCTCTTCTTATCACTTGCTACCTTATTCCTGATTTTGCTTATCTCTGACTCATAGATGCTTCTCTGCTGGCCATATAGTTGGTCTGTGCATGCTTCCCAGTAGTATATATAGTAGGCACCTTTGTACCTTAGTCCCCATCTTGATCCTCCCTGGTCTCCCCTGGAAATACATCCTAGCTCCTGTACCAAGCAATCTTAGCTCTCCAACAACCTTCAATCCAAGCCCCCATCTAAGTATCAGCTGCCTTAGCCCAACTTGTTACCTAGTCAGTTGGCACTATTTGTCTTCCAGGGCTGTGCCAGGTCCTATCCAGGCTTGTCATAGCACATAGCCCCAAAATAGCTAAAATAAATATCACTATTAAGGCACTTCAGTGCTCAGGCAAGACTTCTGTAATAGCCCTTGATATGAGGAGATACTCTCCAAGAGATACAATATTCCACAAGAAGATAACTCAAGGTTAGATACAAGGGAGAGCAAAGTAGTGCATTAAATTAATGTAGAACTAGCTAGAGGGTACAGAAGGTGATCTAGCTAGTTCTTACAGCAACTCCCAAAACTAGCCCAATGTTTGATTCAAATCCAGTACATGAAGCACACCACAATCATATGAATGGATTAGATCTTGCTTTGGTGGAACATATTGTAGTATTGACTCTTGGCTATTACTTTGCCTTATACATCATGTGATTCCATTCAATTGCTGCCAAGATATGACCATTACAAAATGAATACCTCATTGAGCCGGTTTTGTCACTTTTTATTTGAAGATTGAAATCTCTATCAAATCAAGCTATATTTGGCTTT
>JBBPKJ010001500.1:0-10492 GCA_038089195.1 Brasilioporus rufonigricans | reverse complement strand
TTGATCTGTGCAGTGGTAGGAACTTGCTTGTTTACATTCACTGCTCATCTCATCTCTGCCTCAAATGTACTATAGGAACTAGCTAGTCATCCCATGTACTCCTTAGCTAGTTCTGCACTAATCTTATGCACTACTTTGCTCTCCTCAAGTATCCTCTAAGTCTACCTTCTTGTGGGACATCATGTCTCTTTGTGAGTACCTCCCTACATCAAGAAAAGTATTGTGGGAGTACAGCAAGTGCCTATTTGTATTACAAAAGAACTAGCCTGTCCCTCTGGCTCTTCTCTCATGAAGTAAGTTACCATAGCTGACCAACTGAACCCCAGATGAAGGATTGCTGGATCCTCCTCCAATCCTACCCCTACCATGCACTCTGTCCACACCCAGAGAGCCCTGAGAGCTCTTTCTGCCAGTCAATCATCCACCCTCTCTGCTGATACCCTCCCTGTCAAAGGAGACTCTGATATTGAGGTTGAAGACCTACCTGACACTCTTCCTCTGTCTGCAACTGTTGTCTACAACCAAGGGATTGCTTCCCCCATCCCAGTCACTCCTCCATCTTGTCCCTCTTCCACCATCACCATGACAACAACATCCAAGCCCATTAAACTAAAGTCCACCCTCCCTGCTGATTTCTCTGGAGATTCCAAGAAAGCAGCATGGTAGATCAGCACTATGAAAGGGCACTTTGAGGCCAACAACTCCATCTTCTCCTCTGATCCTCCAAAGATTTATACTCTCCTCAACAAGATGGAAGGAGGACCAGGTGTCCATTTCACTGAAAAATGATACCATCTTTTACAAAATCCTACCACTAAGAAGGAAGATAAGACCTTCAATAAGGTAGTTGAAGATTTTGAGTTTATCTTTGTCCCCTATGATGTCAAGGGAACTGCCAGACAAACCCTTGATACCCTCTGATAGAATGTCATCCAAAACCTCCAAGACAAAAGGATTATAGATGATTATAAACTCCAGGACTATGTCCAAAACTTCCCCAACACTGTCCTTTGTGCAAGAACTCCTTAGTCATCTGCCAGAAATTCACTAAGGGATTGTACCCCCCCTTCATCATCTTGTCTTTTCCCAAAAAGACTTTCCTGATACATATAAGAAATGGGTGAAGAATGCCAAGAAATTCACTGAGCACCTTGAGATGGACAATAACATTCTGAAGGGGACAGACCACACCCAATTCTGCTCCTCCTCTTCCCACCCTAGAGACTCTAATGCCATGGATATTGATACCCTAAACCTATCCCCTATAGAAAAGGCACACTGCCTATGTGACTGTCTCTGCTTTATCTACAAGAAACTGGGATGCCAAATCCATAACCATGCCAACCATCTGAACCAACCTCAAGGTAGACATCCTCCTCCCACCCCATCCACCTCTAGAATCCAGACAGTTGAAACTGCTCAACCCTCCAAACTAGCATAGTATGTGCACAGCTTGAAAGCTAAGAGAAGGGACCCCCAACAGATCCTACAGGTCCTCCATGCATGCTTCAATGAAGCAGAAGAAGAAGTCAAAGAAGTCCAATCTACCACCCTAGTTGATGAGGATTTTTAAATAGGAAGGATGTCTTGACATCTCCCCTTTCTCATGTCTTAGCTCCTATACTTTAGCAGAACCATCTGAAAGAACAATCCAAGTTCATTTAACCATTTTTCATGGAGCAAAAACCATCAGCTCCACCACCTTGATTGACTGTGGGGCCACTGGAAATTTCATTGACCAAACACTCATCCAATGACTATCCTTGCCCACCTGATTCCTTCCAAGACCAATAAAAGCATACAATGTAGATGGTACAGAAAATCAATTAGGATCCATCAAAACCAAGACCTCTGCCCACCTTTCCTTTCCAGATCATGAAGAAATGCTTGATCTGATGATTGTAGGCTGTGGATGTTCCCAAGTAATCCTAGGGATGCCCTGGTTGCACTCTTGCAATCCCAAAATCAATTGGACTTCAGGAACCCTCTTCCTCCCTGATCCCTCTCATCCTACTTGGAAGACCTTTGACACAGTTCCTACCAGGTATCTGATGCAATGACTTGGAGCCAACCCAGACAAGAAGACCTCCTCTCAACTAAAGAAGAGGGAGGCCTGGCAAAGAGGGGAGTTCATCTGTAAAACTATCCTCTCAACTGAAATTGCCAGTTAAACCAAGATAGACCAGAAGCCCCTCCCTAAAGTTTTCTCCTCCTTTGCAGATGTTTTTGCTGAGCTGAACCACCACCATGTCCCAACAAGTGCCCAAACCCACCCCCCACAAGTGCAACCCTAAGGTCCCTTGTACCATCCTCCTCTCTGAGATTGGGAGGAGGCACCATTCCTTCCCAAAGGGCACTTTTAGTGCTTGCTTTACACCCCCTGCTCCACCACTTTATGTGCAGAATTACCTGTGCAATCACCCCACCACCTGGAAATGGACCACTAAAGCTGGTCCTAATGCAGGAAAATCATTTCTGGTCCCCATAGTCCCAATAGCATGCTCCAAGGGCTCCCCAAAGGCGATCTGCTGGCTGGTAGATATTTTCCACTCCTTCAGGGCCCATCTCTCACCTAGCACTAAACATGGGGGGAAACTTTCCACACCAATTCTTCATATTTACCAAAGCAACATGGTAGCATTCCTTCACTCCCACACATGGACCCCCACCTCATCCACCCAGAAACCTGCCAAGCCAACACCTCCAGCCCAGGCAATGGAGACAGCAAGCTCCTCCACCATCCCACAACCACTCTCAGCCAATGCTCCCACTGAATTTGTTCCAATCCAACAACATCTTGTATCCATCCTCAATCATGTTTGCTCCAACCTCACCATCAAGCAGCAGGTAGCCATTGCAGACCTGCTGTTCAATCTCCAATCAGAGTGGGACTGTTATGCTTGACCCAGGTAGGACCAAGCATAGTCCTGTAAGTGTCTGAGGTTACCAGGACAAGATCTAGTGACCTTTAGAACATAGGGGTGTTGGGATGAGGTTGGGGTGTCAAGACAAGGTCAGATGATCTTCAAGGAGTTGAGATACCAAGGTAAGGTCAGGTGACCATCAGAGAGTTGAGATACCAAGATAAGGTCAGGTGACCTTCTGAGGATTGTTTAGGTAAGCAATCAGAGGTTTCAGTGGATGCCAACAGAGATTCCTCCTATTGAAGGCTGAGAGCTACTAGGGTAGTGACCAAGACTTCTGTCATATCCATGCATCCTATCCATTCTCCAACCCTCCTGGCCTTTTCTCCAGCCATCTCTGACCATCTCTGGTCATCTCTGCCTCCTTAGTCCTCCTCCTCCTCCTCCTGCCCAGAGTTCCATATCTCCAATCGAACCAATGCTGGGACACTCGGAAGCACCCGGACCCTTATCTGTTTTAGTATATCCTTATATTCTGACCCTTCTCCATTCCTTGCTTACATATTTGACACCTCCAACCCTTTCACTTACTCGTTACTTCATGTTCTTGTTCTACTTCTGTTACTCGGTACTGTCACATACCAGATTCACCAAGCCAAACTCCAGTCCTCCGGACTTAACTCCGAACTATCTTATTCACCTTTGGACCTTCTTTACTTGTTAAGTCTTGTCTTCCTTACTCCGGACCAACTCTGGACTTCCGTTACTTATCTCTTTGATATGTTTCACCTTGACACCTCAGTTCCTCTGTCTTCCTGATATCTCTGTTCCTACGTCATTCTGACATCTCCATTCCTATGTCATCCTGACATCTCTCCATTCTTGTTTTATCTTGACACTCTGTCACTCCTGTTTCACCTCCATACCTTTGCACATTGTATGTCTACCCAACCTTGTTTCCACCTTAGTAATCCGCCTCCGATTTACTATATAATCTCCGTATTTCTGTCTTGTATACCTCAGTCTGAATATCAACAGAACTTGACATTCTCCACCTCTGTCTGTCTCCACTCTGCTCCGCCAGACTGAACTTGACTCTCCTCGTCTTGTTCGTCATCCCTCTGACTTGAGTTCATAGTAACTCTCATCTGACCTCCAACCCTCTGACCTCCGAAATCGGGACACTGGACCTATGCAAGGTGCACCACATAAGGTGAAGCCAAGTCCTGGACCAACCAAACATAACAACTCTGGCGTTCTGGAGTTACACTTGGGGCACGTCGACCGAGTTTAACAGTATATGTAGACTCCACTTGCATAGAGTCATCATGGCAACTAGAGTCACTCGCTCTCGCTCTCATGCATTCACTGATGCGCAGATACCCTCTGTACTTTTAGCAGTAGCCGCAGAGGCCCGGACATCGTCAACCAATTTCGGAGTTTCTCTGCTAGATGTACTCCAGGCTCAGCCTCTCAGGCCCCTACTCTACCACAATCCCCGACCCCAGGAGCCCACATCGAGGAAATTCCTGATGGCACTGAGGTTCCTCTTCCAAGCTCACCATCACTCCATACTCCTATAGATCACACGTTTCACTCCGACTCTTCAGATGACCCAAGTAACCCTGAAGATGACCCCAGAGATGACCCATTTGACGGTGATATCCCTGATGATGAGTTTAACCCTTCTTCAGACGAAGAGCAAGTTCCACGCAGCACATTTGGCAACCTAGCTAGTGCCATTTGTAGCCTTGCTCGCTCCTCTCGTTACAAACCCGAGCATACACAACGGACCAAAGTCAGGGAACCGGACCAGTTTGACGGCACTGACCCCCGCAAACTCTGGGTTTTCCTAGTCTAATGTGAACTCAATTTCCAAAACTGCCTCGAGGCTTTCGCCACCAACCGTGCCAAAGATACCTTTGCCCAGTCTTACCTTAAGGGTATGGCATTGGAATGGTTTGAACTGGACCTCCTCCAGATGGAAGATCCGGCACTCCACCCAATCTGGATGGACAACTACAAGGAGTTTGTCCTGGAACTCCAGACCAATTTCGGACCGCACGACCCCGTTGGAGACACAAAGCATCAGCTTGATAACCTGGCTATGAAGGATGGTCAGAAAATCAATAAGTATGTCATCGAATTTAACAGGATTGTGTCCCAAGTCCAGAGCTACGGAGAAGGTGCCCTCCGGCATCATTTCTATAATGGACTTCCAGACTGTATCAAGGACGAGATATCACGAGTTGGAAAACCCCCTACTCTTGCAGAACTCCACCAACTCGCACAAGCTATTGACGTGCGTTACTGGGAGCATAAATCAGAAGTTAGTTGCCAGGCAAAGTCCTTTAACAACAACACCTCCAAAGGTTCCAACAAAACCTCCACTCCATCCGGCAATTCCGCTAGCACCTCTGGCTTCAAGGAGTCGAAGGGTAAGTCTAATAACAATAACACCAAGTTGTCTAATTCCGGCAATTCCGCCAAAACGTCCACTACACCGAAGTCAGACTTGTCGTCCAAGCTTGGCAAGGATGGCAAACTCACTCCTAAGGAACATAAGTGGCGTTTCAACAATAAACTTTGCATAATCTGTGTTGGAGATGACCACATGGCCAATAACTGTCCAAAGGCAACCAAGAATACAACAAAGGGACAAATGGCTAAGACAGCAACTCCGGAAGCCAAACCGGAGGCCTCTGCTCCGGAGGCGAAAAAAATAATAAGCAGCCTCCATGACTCTGCACAATCTGGAGGCTGCGTTGACTCCTTTCGTGCACCAAAGGAGATTAGACTAAATGCATCCACTCTTTTAGACCCACAATCCCTTATGCCCTCCGTTTCCCTCCTGTCCCACGAAATCCCGCCTTTTCCAGCTCTCCTATATTCTGGATCCTCCAATTGTTTCATAGACTCTGCCTTCATAAGCCAACATGGTCTCTCAACCTATTCCGTTCCTCTGCTCCAACTCCGACTTTTTGATGGATCCTCAAATTCTATCATTTCCCAAGCCATCGACCTCTCTGTCTGTTTTAAAACCAGTGACACCACTCTGACGACATTCTATGTCACTCTACTGGATGGATCCTGTCCCCTTGTCCTGGGACACAACTGGCTGACCCACTACAATCTGTTGATTGACTGGGCTTCTAGCAGTATCTCGTTCTGGACATCAGAGCAGCCCATGCCAGCCCCGAGCTCACCTCCGCAGCCCCCGGCCCCTCCGCCTCCAGCTGACTCCGTCTCCTCTGGTCTACCATGTTTTTCTGACTGCAAGGCCCCTCCTATAGTGCTTATTAGTGCTCCGGCCTTCGCACTCGCTTGCCGACTTGAAGGCTCTGTGCAATTTAGCATGTGCATTCACCCTCTGGAAAGCGAACTCCGTTCTGTTGCCACTTCTCCTCCTGATCCAGTCGACCTTTCCAGTGTTCTCCCAGAATATCACGATTTCGCAGACATTTTTAGTAAAAGCAAGGTGTCCACCCTTGCTCCGCATCGCGATTTTGACCTCAAAATTGACTTGGAGGAAGGCACTTCACCCTCCATAGGCACCACTTATTCCCTTTCGTCCTCCGAGGTTGAGTCTCTCCAGACCTTCCTTGACAAACATCTAGCCATGGGATTCATCCGTCCGTCATCCTCCACTCATGCAGCCCCCGTCCTTTTCGTCCATAAGAAAGATGGCTCACTCCATCTCTGTGTAGACTACCGAGGACTCAACAAAATCACAAAGAAAGACCGCTACACCCTTCTCCATATATCCAATCTCCTTGACGCTCCAAGCTGCGCCAAAATCTATACCAGACTCGACCTCTGCCATGCATACCACCTGGTCTGTATTGCTGATGGCAACAAATGGAAAACCTCCTTCCAAACACGCTATGGTTCATATGAGTGGCTTGTTATGCCATTTGGACTGACCAATGCACCTGTGGCTTTCCAGCGGTTTGTCAACTCTATCTTTGCTGATCTCCTCGACGTCTCTGTGATCATCTATTTGGATGATATCCTAATCTTCTCTGCTAACAAGGCATCTCATAAGGAGCACATCCATGAAGTCCTCCGACGACTCCGGAAACACGGCCTTTATGCTAAACCAGAAAAATGCGAATTCAATACCAACTCCACGGAGTACCTCAGATATCAACTTTCACCCTCTGGGCTCACCATGTCCGCTGACAAGGTTAGGGCTATCCTTGATTGGCCAGAGCCTCAGAAAGTCTGAGATATTCAATCATTCCTTGGTTTCACTAACTTCTATCGCCATTTCATCCACGACTATTCTGGTCTCGTAATTCCGCTCACCCGTCTCACCCGTAAGGGTATTTCCTGGGACTTCAATGACACCTGCCGCTCCGCCTTCCGTCACCTGAAAGAGGCATTCACCTCTGCTCTGATCCTCACCCATTGGATTCCTGATGCCCCACTAATCGTTGAGACTGACACCTCTGATTATGCGATCACCGGTATTCTTTCCCTCCGGTCGCCAGATAAGGAAGTCCGGCCTGTTGCCTTTTATTCCCACACTCTTACAGCCCCAGAACTCAATTATGACATCCATGATAAGGAGCTGCTAGCCATTCATGAGTCCTTCTGGACTTGGCAGCACTACCTTGAAGGTTCTGGTATACCTATTGACATCGTCACTGACCACAAGAACCTGGAATACTTCTCAACCACTAAACTCCTGACCCGCAGGCAAGTCCGTTGGTCGGAGTTCCTTTCCCAGTTCAATATGGTCGTCCGTTTCCGTCCTGGACGCTTAGGTACCAAACCCAACTCTCTGACCAGACGATGGGACGTCTATCCTAAAGAGGGGGATAGGGCCTATGCCCATATCAATCCACACAATTTCTGACCCATCTTCACTCAGGAGCAGCTAATTGCATCCCTCCAAGCCACTTACCTAGTGACTCCGGTACTCCGCGCTGCCTCCCTGTTTGACCTTGAATCCCTCCATAATGACATCCTATCTGCTCTCCCCTCTGATCCCATTGCTTCCGTCCACTTGTCCACCTCCAAACCACCCGACTCTCGCTGGAAAGTAGACCCTGAAGGCTTTCTGCATCTAGACGATCATATCTTTGTCCCCGACGCCAATGACCTCCACCTCCGGGTCCTCCGTTATAAGCATGATCACCCACTCTCTGGACATTTCGGACAAAACCGGACATTAGAACTCATCCGACGAGAATACACCTGGCCTAGCATTCGTACCTTTGTCAAAGAGTATGTCTCCTCTTGTACAGCTTGCACCCAAGCCAAGGCCCCTCGTCACAAGCCCTATGGACTCCTGAAACAACTCCCCATCCTCATTAAACCCTGGAACTCCATCTCCATGGACTTCATAGAGCAACTCCCTGCCTCCTCCAACCACACAGCTATCCTAGTCGTTGTTGATCGTCTGTCCAAACAATGTATCTTCATCCCCACGAACGACCAGGTAACATCCCCAGAGTTAGCCAAGCTCTTCCTACTCCACGTCTTCTCCAAGCACAGAGTTCCATCCCACATTACCTCTGACCGTGGATCAGAGTTCATTTCCCACTTCTTCCGGTCTCTCGGGAAAGCTCTCGACATCTGCCTTCACTTCACCTCAGGATACCATCCAGAAGATGATGGTCAAACTGAGCACATGAACCAGACCTTGGAACAGTACCTCCAGATCTATTGTAACTACCAGCAAGACGACTGGTCTGAACTCCTGCCCCTTGCAGAGTTCGCATATAACAATGCTCCGAATGCTACCACTAGTCTCTCCCCATTCTTCGCCAATAAAGATTACCACCCCAACCTCACCATTCATCCCGAACACGACCTCACCTCTGCTTGAGCCGGTGAATACTCTGTAGACCTTGATTCCCTCCACCAATCCCTCTGTGAAGAGATAGCCATAGCCCAGAAACGATACCAAGGACCAGCAGATGCCAAACGAACTCTGGCACCGGACTTGAAGGTTGGTGACCTGGTATTTGTTAAAGCCAAGTACTTCTGCTCTACCCGACCATCTAAGAAACTCTCCGAGAAAAACCTTGGTCCATATTCCATCATTGCTCAGGCAGGCTCACTCTCCTTCACCCTCTGTCTCCCCGAAAACATGAAATCCATTCACCCTGTCTTCCATGTCTCTCAGTTAGAACCAGCTGTCCCCAACACAATTCCAAACTGTACCCAGTCACCTCCGCCTCTGGTTGAAGTCAACGGAGAACTGGAGTATGAGATCTCCGAAATCCTTGACTCCAAGATAGATCGGAGATGCTGGAATTGCAAGTTGTTATACTTGGTATGATGGTCTGGTTATGAGGGTACTGATGAAGAAACTTCATGGCTTCTAGCCACTGAACTTAGTCACACCTCTGAACTCATTGAAGAATTTCACCTCCAGTATCTGGACAAGCCTGGACTTCACTCTGCTTGATCTGAGAATCAACTTGTTCACACAAATTCCTATTTACAGAGGTGACAATTTTCTATCTACACTTCCACATCATCATTGTCCTCAACCTCTGCTTCTCCAGTCTCCTCTGTCTCCTTCAACCCCTTTGCCTGCTGCTCTGCCAGCAGCCTCAGCTCCTCTGCCAAACCCCTCCAAGCATTCTCTGTCACCTCCTCTCCCAACTCTGTCACCTCCTCTGCTGCTTCTGCCACCTCCATTTCCTCTGCCTCATCCACATCATCCAACTCTTCTGCCTCTGACCCATCCCCTCCATACACCTCCTCAGCCTTGAGCTGGACCAGGCTGCCCAGCATGTCATTCTGGCATTTGAAGCAGGTTTGAACCACGCTTCAGAGCAACTTGATCGATGCCACTAATTGGCAGACCTGCTCCATCAACTCACCAATACTGCTCACCAGTGCCCACTCCACTTCTGCTTGTTCCTCTGAGGGGCCTGCTTCCTCTGTCCACATCTGTTTTTTTGATCTCTTCTTCTTTTTTTCCTCCACTTCCTCCTCCATTTCCTCCATCTCTGCCACCTTCCACTTCTGCAGTTTCCATTCCAACTTCTCCTCTCTGGGCTGCTCACACTTGGACTTGACTTTCTTGCAGGCCTGGCACACCATTGACCTATCTCTGGCATCCTTGCATACCAGCCTGTTCTGGACACACTGCTTGCACCTGTCCTCCTATGCCTTCTCCTTGCCCTTTCCTTTGTTGGCACTCAGCCCCACCTCCACCTGTTCCCTCCAGATCCACTCCACCTGTAGTTTTCAATTAGTCTGCTATCTCTGACAACTCCAGTGTGACTTACCCTCCTCCTGGCTGCCTTCTTGGCCTTCACTCACACTCTTGTGGCCTCCTCCTCTGCCAACTGTCACTCCTCCTCTGCTTGCCTCCATTCCTCCTTCTCCTTCTTCACCTTCATGCACCTCCTCCACTCATTGGACTTTGCATTCCAAATGGCCTTGTTGTTGTCCAGGTTCTCTGTGAGGCATTCATCAGACCGGTTTTTGATGTCAGTGATGTCAGACAATGTGATGGATACTAATGAGGATGCACTTCAAGCACCTGGACTATTTATTCAGTCCGAACTCCATTTTTCAACTCCAATGCCAATCAACAAAGTCACATGCTAATGGCCTTCAGGGGTTCAGGCCTAAGAGAGGGATACTGTCATATACCAGAT
>JBBPKJ010001499.1:0-10496 GCA_038089195.1 Brasilioporus rufonigricans | reverse complement strand
CCACTCCACCAATCACCCCTATTCCCTCTGCTTCTGCTTTATCTTTCCAATAACTTTCCTGTGATCTTATCACTGATCTCCCTGTCTCTAACTCCTTTGATTCCTTATTGGTCATGGTAGACCACAGCCTTACTAAGGAGGTAGTTCTTTGTCCTACCAAGAAAACAGTAACCACTGAAGGGATAGCTCTCCTTTTTTTATCACAAAGTCTTCACTCATTTTGGAATCTATGCTAAAATCATATCTGACAAGGCCCCCAATTCGCATCCTTGTTTGCTAAAGCCCTGGCAAACCTGTTAAACTATGATCCATCATTATCCACAGCTTATCACCCTCAGATAGATGGAGAGACCAAACAAGTTAACAAAGAAATTGAAACATATCTTCAAATTTCCTGTGGTGATTGATCATCCTCCTGGTCAGAACACATCTCAATGGCAGAATTCATGCATAACCATTGACCTCATTCTGTCACCAGCAAATCCCCATTTTCTCTCATGATGGGATATGAACTCCATCTATTCCCATCAGTCCTTATCTCCATCAACATACCTATGGCTGAAGAATACATCAAAACCCTTCAAGCAGCCCAAAACAAAGCTCTAGCAGCTTACCACCTCACTAGACAAAAGATGATGTCCAGTGTTGGGATTAGCAAGCATGTGTGCAGCCACAGCCATGATTGCAACCCATGCTGTCAATGACTGGTGCACACAGGGCCCAATGTGCCGCATTGCCCACATACCTACCATTGTATAGACACACTGTTTCACCTGTACTGTATACATTCATTCTTCTAGATTACTGATCAGCCCTTGATGATAACCCTTTAGTCAGACACAGTAGTAGTTTTTCATATATAGTTTGTACCATTTGTGTTAGAACACCTTAGTCCATTGTACCACATGCGACTGAGGTGAGCTTTTCATACTGTATCATTTACCTACTCAAGCTTACTGTATGTATGTAGAACACTGTCCCTTGTTACAGTCATTCATCTTCGATCAGGTCTCTTCCTCATCTCTTTCCAATACAAACACTCTTTCCCTTTCACTTATGATTCCTTCTTCTATTATCTTGTTGTCTTCTTTCCTGATGACATCATGGTTTATTCTTTGTTTTAATCACTTGATCCAAGAACTATCTCTCCTACAACATTTCTCTCATAATGTTGTGTGTTCTGATCTCCTCATCATTGCTAAGCATTTATCTTGCAGGTTCAATTCCTGTGTTCTTGCTTAGTCAATACTTCTTACTTCTTTCTGGTCTGTGCAGTGGTAACACCCCCTTATTCTTCACTCTTCTACATTGTTCCATGCTCGCCCTAAAGCTCCTCTATTGTGTATACAAGACTAGCTAAAGCTATCCTGTATCTTTAGCTAGTTCTATGCTTATTTAACGCACTACTTGGCTCATCCTGTGTGACATCCACCTATTCTCTGCTCTCTAGATGTTGTGTCTCTTTGTGAGTACCTCCTAGCATCCAGAAGTAATCGTTTCGAGCGTAAGAAGTGCTCTCAACATTACAAAAGAACTAGCTTGTCCCTCTAACTCTCTCCTTGAAGAGTAAGTCACCATAGCCAACCAACCTAACCCTCATCAAAGGATTGCTGGATCCTCCTCCAGTCCTGCTGCCCCATTGCCTCATTCCACCTATGCCCAAAGAAGCTTGCAAAGACTTCTTGCTAGTTGAGCCCAGTTGTCCAACCCTGAGTCAGAAGACTTTGATATTGAAGTAGACATTCCAAACATTCCACCCACAGACTATCACTACTCCAGACCTCTGTCGCCCATTCAAACCTCACCACCTCATGTCCCCTCCCCTGTTGCCATGACCACCACACCCAAACCCATTGAATTAAAGTCCACCCTCCCTGCCAATTTTACTGGGGATGCCCAGAAGGCAACATGGTGGATCTGTGCTATGAAAGGGCACTTCAATGCCAACAGTAGCATCTTCACCTCTGACCCCCCCAAGATCTACACCCTCTTGAACAAAATGGGTGGAGGATCCAGTGTCCATTTTACTAAAAAATGGTACAATATTCTACAGAACCCCGCCACCAAGAATGAAGACAAAACCTTCAATAAGGTAGTTGCTGACTTTGAGTCAATCTTTGTCCCATATGATACGAAGGGAGCTGCCAGAGAGGCCCTTGATACCCTTCATCAGAACATTGTCCAAAACTCCTGAAACCCTGCAATTATCAACGACTACAAACTCCAGAAATATGTTCAAGAGTTTTCCAATGCTGTACTTTGTGCCCAACTTGAGGACCCTGCCACCATCTGCCAAAACTTCGCCAAGGGACTGTACCCACCCCTTCATCATCTAGTTTACTTCCAGAAAGACCTATCAGTCACCTATGAGAAATGGGTTGACAATGCAAAGAAATTCACCAAACACCTCGAGATGGATAACAACATCCTGAAAGGAGGAAATTGTACCTTCTCTACACATACCAAAGACCCCAACACCATGGATATTGATGCCCTCAACCTATCCCAAATAGAAAGAGCTCGCTGCCTCTGTGAACAACTCTGTTTCATCTGCAAGAAACCCAACTGTTCTGCTCACAACCACCCTGACTACCCAAACAAGACTCATGGAAAGCAGTCCACCCCATCTTCCTCTCGCATCCAGGTTGTTGAGACCACCCAACCATCCGAATTAGCTCAATATATACGAAGCCTGAAGTCCCAAGGGAAAGACTCCCAAGAAATTATGCAAGTTCTCCACACCTGCTTTGCTGAAAAAGAGAACAATGAATCTGAAACTGTTCAGACAACCACCATAGCCAAAGTTGAGGACGAGGATTTTTGAAAAGGAAGGATGCCTCGACATCTCCCCTTCCTCAGTTACTTGCTCCTGTACTATTAGCCAAACCATCTGAGAAAACAATACAAATTCATTTATCACTATCTCATGAAGTAAAAACTGTTGACACTTCCACACTCATTGACTGTGGAGCCACAGGAAACTTCATTGATACCTCTCTTGTCCATCAACTATCCCTACCAATGCATCCTCTTCCTAAACCAGTCAAAGCTTACAATGTAGATGGGACTGAAAATCAACTAGGAACTATCAAACAGAAAGCCACCACCCACCTTTCCTTCCCTGACCACAAAGAAACTCTTGATCTGATGGTTGTAGGATGCAGCAGATCACAAATCATCCTAGGAATCCCCTGGCTTTGTTCCAGGAACCCAAAAATCAATTGGACTACCAGAACCCTCTCCCTCCCCGAACCTTCTCACTCTGAACAAAAACCTGTCAACTCTGTACCCACCAGATACCTGATGCGCTGGCTAGGAATGGACCCTGATAAGAAAATCAACTCTCAACTATGAAAACAAGAGGCCTGGCTCAAAGGGGAATATATCTGTAAAACCACCCTCTCTACTGAAATCACTAGCCAAACTCAGAAAGGACAGCAAACTCTCCCTTCCACCTTCACTTTGTTTGAAGATGTCTTTGCTGAAAAGACTCATGACCTCCTCCCACCACCACACCCCTTCAACCACACCATAGAGTTAAAGAACTCCTTCTCCCCCAAAGTCGCCAAAACCTACCTGTTAAATCACAAAGAACAAGAAGCTTGTAAAGCATTTGTTGAAGAATACTTAAAGACTGGATGAATAGTCCCCTCTAAGTCCCCTCAAGCCTCCCCATTCTTCTTTGTTCCAAAGAAGGATGGATCTCTCTGACCCTGTCAAGACTATCGATATCTGAATGAACATACTGTCAAGAATGCCTACCCTCTCCCCCTGATCTCAGACCTCGTCGACAAGCTGAAGAACTCCACCTTGTTCACAAAATTTGATGTACAATGGGGCTATAATAATATTTGTATACACCCTGAAGATACCTGGAAAGCAGTGTTCATCACCCCCCTAGGATTGTTCAAACCCACCGTCATGTTCTTTGGACTCTGTAACTCTCCTGCCACCTTTCAAGCGTTCATGAACCATTCCTTCCGAGACCTCATCACTGAGGGATGGTTGGTAATCTACATGGATGATATCCTCATCCACTCTACCAACCTTTCCACTCACCACACCAGAACCAAACATGTCCTTGAACGGATGCATGACCTCCACCTCTCCCTCAAACTTTCCAAATGTACTTTTGACATCCCAGAAGTGGAATACCTTGGCATGATTGTAGGCAGTGGATCAGCAAAGATGGACCCAGTTAAACTCTCCACCATCATGAAATGGAACCTCCCATCCAACATCAAGGGAGTTCGCTCCTTCATTTGTTTTTGCAACTTTTATCACAAATTCATCCCTAACTTCTCTAATATTGCTGCTTCTCTCCATCTCCTCACTCAAGCAAAGCAACCCTGGATATGGAGAACTGATCAAGAATCCACTTTTTGACACCTCCAATCTATGTTCTCTGCTGCTTCCATCCTCCTTCTCCCAGATGTCTCCAAGCCCTTCACTGTCATGTCTGATGCTTCCCTTACAGTGGTGGATGCTGTACTTATGCAGCCAGACGCCAATGGTGACCTTCACCCCTATGCTTACTTCTCCAAGACACTGGGCTCTGCAGAGCGAAATTATGATATCTATGACTGAGAACTCCTCGCCACTATCCTAGCCCTTGAAGAGTGGCAACACTATCTACAAGGAACTGGTCACCCAGTCACCATAACCACCAACCACAAGAACCTATCATATATGAAAGCTCCCCAGAAACTGTCTCGCTGCCAAGCCAGATGGAGTATCTTCTTACAGGACTTTGATATCATCTGGAATGTCACCCCTGGCTCTAAAATGGCCCCTGCTGATGCTCTCTCTCGAAAAGATGACATTGATACATCTCTAGACAATACCAAATCTTCCATTATCCCAGAACTTGCCATAATCTAAGCTCTTGACCTCTCTCTTCAATCAAAACTACCCTGCTCCTTCTCCTCCAACCCTTTGGTTAAACGAGCCCTAGATGCTGCACAAACCTCCACCCCCCTCTTCCACAACTCTTCACCCTCTGACTGGCTGTATGATGGCCAAAACCTATACTTCAAAAACCGCTTATATGTCTCTGATACAGCTTGACACAACCTCATCTCCTCCCTCCATTCCTCTCCAGCTAGGGGACATGAAGGCATTTTCCGCACTCAACAACACCTACAACAGGAATATTGGTGGCCTGGCATGGGCACCTATATACACTGTTTCATCTCTGGTTGCACTACCTGCCAAGCAAACAAAGTGAACACACACCCTACCATTCCTCCCTTATCTCCTCTCCCTTCCTCTGCTGTTCGCCCCTTCCAACAGATCTCTATCAACCTCACCTCTGGCCTTCCACCTGTTTGCTCTCTGGACTCTGTATTGGTTGTGGTTGACCATGGCCTTATGAAGGGGGTAATTTTCATCCCCTACTCTAAAACCACTGATGCTGCTGGAATTGCAGACCTCTTTTTCAAACATGTCTTCCCTTGATTCAGCCTCCATGATGTCTGTATTTTGGACAGAGGCCCCCAACTCGCCTCTGCATTTGCTAGCAAACTTGTTCACCTTCTCTCATATGACATAAAACTTTCATCTGCTTATCATCTTCAAACCAATGGAGAAACCAAATGGATTAACCAAGAACTTGAAACCTACCTCCACATCTTCTGCAAAGGAAGACCCCACCAATGGACAGACCTTCTACCCCTAGTGGAATTCTCTCACAACTCTGCAACCCACTCCTCTACCCATCAAACACCATTCCACCTCATGATGGGATATCAACCACATGCATACCCACCTCTTGGAAAAACCTTTCTTCCTGCTATGGAAACCTGCTTATCCATCATCTCTAAGGCTCATGATGAAGCCCTCGCCACACATCAGAAAACCCAACAATTAATGAAAGAACACATTTCCGCCACCTTCCACCCCTGGAAAGTTAGAGATAAGGTATGGTTAGAAGCGACCAACCTCCACATCCCCTATCCCTCACCAAAACTCTCTCCTAAAAGAGTAGGACCCTTCAAGATCAAGGAAGTCCTTTCCAACCTCGCCTTCCACCTAAGACTCCCCCCACTTGGAAGTGCCATGACATCTTCCATGCATTCAAACTCTCCTCATTCCGAACCTCTCCTGAGTATGGTCCAAGCTTCCTGTCTCCCCCTCCTGATATTATCAATGATGAAGAACAGTACAAAGTCGAGGCTATCCTTGCCCATTGGGGAATAGGACAACAATGAAAATACCTCATCAAATGGAAAGGCTATGCAACTTCTGAAAACACCTGGGAACCTGAATCAAACCTAGAATATGCCACTGATCTACTTGAGGCATACAAGACAACCAGGAACCTTCAATGAACTGCTTCACCACCCCCTTCTGGATTTTCCTCGCCTTTATCTCTGCTGCTCTACTCTTCATCTCCACCACTCTTCTCCATTCAGTCCACCATATATCCTCCAAATCAGTCCTCCACCACCTCATCACATGACACCCATCAACCACCTTTTTCCCACCTTCTCTCACCCTCAATTCCAATATAAGACCTTTGTTCCTGGGGCACCCTTCCACCTCACATTCATTGCTGAACACTCCACCTCCCACTACTACTTCTGCTGCCTTTCATACTGCCCATACCACAACTAACCTATGTCTCAACCCCTGCCCATCACTGCATTTCACCAAGTCCAACCTAATTGCCTACCCCTCCTCCAATAATGAGCCCTCTTTGCAGCGATATTAGAAGATGCCCCCACTGTTCTCGCCCTTGAACACATTGAGGCATACTCTCGTGATGTTCCTACCCTCACTACTGTCCAGATTTATCACCATGCTCAAGGATTGTTTAACCTTCATTCCACCCTTCACCCAGATGATCTCCCTCCTGTCTATGCTGGCCCTCTGACTCTTGGGTTATCTACTGCCCCCCCCACCATCCTTGATGTGTTATATGAACTAAACTTCGGATGATATGTTTCTCAACTACCTCCTACTTCCTTATTTTGTTTATACTGCCCCATCTTTCTCTCCCTGAACCCCAGAGAATGAGCCCACATCCTTGGAAGAGATCTACCCCCCAGCCATACCTCCTCTCCTTCTTCACCCCTATTACCCATCATCATTGAAGCCACTCCTTCCCTTGCTGACCACCTCCATTCCCCCCCATCTGAGGAAGATAGTCAAACTACCCTACTTCCCCCTGATGTCCCAGACATCGACAACCCGCTTTTTCGGGAGCTTTACTGGCATATCCAGCATGGCCTTGTCCTATTCTTCCACCTTCCCACACTTCCTCCCAGTTGCTTCACTCCTGGATCTCCTGGATGCCATAGAGGAAACTGCTTCCACTGTGGAAGACTAGGCCACTGGAAATGAGACTGCATGGCCTACTCCTGCCCCTACTGCCAGTGCCCCACCCCTGGGCATCTCCCTTTCTCCTGCATCCACAAACAATGTGAGAGTTGCCTTTGATGGGGTCATGGAGATCATTACTGCCCCCATAGACATTGTGGTATCTGTGCCAAACTTGGTCACCTTGCTGATGATTGCTGCAGCAGGGATGACAATGACAATGACATTATCTCCAATGGTGATGTCAATGGCCCTGACAGGGTATAGACATCTTGAACCAGGGTTTTGAGCATATGAAGGGGGTAATGTTACAGTCATTCATCTTCAATCAGGTTTCTTCCTCATCTCTTTCTGATATGAACACTCTTTCCCTTTTGCTTATGATTCCTTCTTCTATTATCTTGATGTCTTCTTTCCTGATAACATCATGGTTTATTCTTTGTTTTGATCACTCAATCCAAGAACTATCTCTCCTACAATGTTTCTCTCATAATGTTGCATGTTCTGATCTCCTCATCATTGCTAAGCATTTATCTTGCAGGTTCAATTCCTGTGTTCTTGCTTAGTCAATACTTCTTACTTCTTCCTGGTCTGTGTGGTGGTAATGCCCCCTTATTCTTCACTCTTCTACATTGTTCCATGCTCGCCCTAAAGCTCCTCTATTGTGTATATAAGACTAGCTAAAGCTATCCTGTATCTTTAGCTAGTTTTACATTTATTTAATGCACTACTTGACTCATCCTGCATAACATCCACCTATTCCCTGCTCTCTAGACATTGTGTCTCTTTGTGAGTACCTCCTAGAGTCCAGAAGTAATTGTCTCAAGCATAAGAAGTGCTCTCAATGTTACATCCCTCAATAGGTAAATATCAATATAGTCCATTGTACCATACATGACTGAGAACACTGTCCTCTTGATGGCCACATGCCATTTCTAGTGCATATTTCTACAGTCCAGGACAAGGAAAACATTTACACCATTTACCCTAGGACAAAAGGTATGGCTGGATGCCAGAAATCTCAGACACTCCATTCCAAATCCCAAATTTGCCCTGAGAAGAGAAGGACCCTTTTTCATCATTAAAGTCCTGTCTCTGATCACTTATCAACTATGCTTCCTGTCATCATGGAATAAAATACATCCAGTCTTCCACCCCTCACTTCTTTTCCCTTGTAAAGAAAACAACATCCATGGACCAAACTTTCCCAAACTGCCACCTGATCTCATCAATGGAAACAAAGAATTCAAAATAGAATGAATTCTGAAACATTGGAAAACTCCAACAGGCTTCCATTTCCTGATCTGATGGAAGGGATACTCCTCTGCTGATGATTCTTGGAAGCCAGAAACAAACCTGAAACATTCAAAGACCACTCTCACTGAATATAAGAATTGATTCCCCTTGGTCTTTACCAAACCCTCGAGACATGGTGCCTCTATGCAAGTGCCCCCTTGAATGCTTCAAACCAAAGACCATTACCTCCAATTGCTTGCTTTGATTCTATTCTTTGAAATTCTTGGATTTCTTGCTGCTATTGTTCTTATTACCCTTCATATTTCCAAAACATTTTCCTTCATACAAAGTATGGCCTCTTGCCCTACTTCCCCTTCCTGACTCTCAAACACTGAATCTTCCATCACAATGTCTTTCACCAAAGCTGTCCCTGGATAGAGCATCACCACCATCCATCCACCTCACTCTGTTACTCCATTTCAATCTAACCCACCAGTGGAATCTGTTGACCTTCCTATTTATGTCCATCAAGTACAATCTGAATTACCAGATCAAAACTATGCCAACCAACTTCTTGCCTATTCCCAAGACCCCTGTCTTGCTGTCCCTATCTAGGTCCACTTTGACATTGGTTCCCCCCTTCTCACTCTTTATGAGGCTTTCCTTGAAATCCATCACCTCTCTGTTGGTGATCTCTTTTTCCAAGACCCCAGCTATGCCCTCCTGTCTACAGTCATCTCCAACATTCATTCCAACCTCACAGCATCCCTCACTCTCCTTGCCCATCAGCTGGAATTGGGTGAATTCCTTCTAGACCTTGACAGATACCTCCAAGAACTCTCTCATCAGATCTGATTACCTATTGCTTTACCCATCCCTTCCACCCCTTCTGCATCATCCTCTCCATTGGACACTAAAGAATTGCAACTCCTGGAACAAACAGAATATGATTGGCACATAGCTGGACAAAATTGTTTCTTCCTAGTTATCCCTGTTATGGTGAGGGATGCTACCAATGTCATCAACTCAGCCATATTCAAGTCAAATGCCCTGCCTACCAATGTCCTAATTGTTTGAATTGGCAACCAAGGCATATGCAAGGAAGATGCCCAGCATGATGAACTGAAGAACACCATCCTTCCAGTTCCTCCTCTTCTGCCCCATCCTACTTGCAACTGTCCTTGTACCATTCTAGATGAAGTTCTTCCCCTTGTTCTATTCAACCTGGCTGACAATCTCTTTCTGCCTGGATCACTACTGGGAGATGACCTCCTGTACCACATTCCCCATCTCCCAGGGATGACATCTATGATGATGTTGCATATGCCAATATGACTGGTTTCCTGGTCAGTCATAACCTGGACTTGTAGAAGCCTGACTCAGTGTTCAGGCATACTAAGGGGGTTATGTTACAATTCATTTTTTGCTCTCATGTTTAACCTTTATTTCTTACTTGGCTAAGTACTTAACCTTTGCATGTTTAAGTTATGCTTTCTTACTTAGCCAAACTGTTTTACTAGATTGGCAGATTACTTCATTTCCTTTAGTCATCAATTACTCATCACTGACTCGTTTTGCTTACCCTTGCTTATTAAGCATGCCTGCCCTTAACTCTTACTAGGGATATATAAACCCTTGTATGATACCTTGTAACTCTAGTCTAGATCTCCTTGAGCCTTTCTTGAATCCAATTCCCCTTTACCAAGAGACTCCTCTCTACTTTTGAGTGAGAGCTACCATCAAACCCATTGAATTCATCATTGCATACTTGCCTAGACCAAGTACTCATCCCTGCAATATTATTAGCAGGAATCTTCAACTCCAGGTCTTTTGAGGTTACACCTATCCTTGGATAGTTATAACAGGATTTGAGCTTGATGGGTTTTGGAGTTGTAGTCATGGTAACAGCTAGGGAGGAAGGGTGAGATGGGGGGGTGACA
>JBBPKJ010001498.1:0-10506 GCA_038089195.1 Brasilioporus rufonigricans | reverse complement strand
GCAAGAAGCTGGAGATTGGGGCGAGACTGAAGCGCATAGTGTGTGTGGGTGTTATCTATGGATGACCGTAAGAACGACGGATCGTCAACGTTAGAATCAACCGTGCAGCATCATACTTTTATACACTGCGAGAGTAGCCATACTGTTGTTTCGCATGCATAACACACATGTCGTGGCAATCCACAATCACACCCCCAAACCGAAATTGTCCCAAGGCATGATCCTCCGGTAACACCTCGGTTCGTCATCATGCCTCATGTCGGGATCTCACCTTCAAGTTGCAACGGGACGTGGCCGCAGTGGAGAAATCTCAAGGGAGATGAGATCAAGCTCTGACCTCCAGCCCATCAAACAGAGTACTTCCCGATTCGATTCGTCCTTCTGCAGAACGTCGAGCGATTAAAGCTATAGCCGGGGTCTCTGCCACTCTTTCATGACACTTGCCTGGTCCGAGTATCTGCCAATACTGTGGCGCACGTCGCCGCAGTTCGTTAAGAAGCGAAGGACCAACTTGGCAATAAAAAGACACCATACGCCACTGTTTCGTCTCATAAGGTACCTTGCGATTGACGCATCGTTTCCCTTCTTGTGCCAAATCGCGGTGTCTCCAGAAAAGACCACGGCCATGACATCCTGAATATCCTGAATCGGCCAGGACACGCTACGCGTGGTTTGAAAGTGACGTGACTGGAAGTCACTAGTCATGTTAAATCGTCCACTGAGACGGTGGAACAACGCCAAGGTTGCGACGTCGGATGTACCAGCAGGAGGCACTCGCCGACGTTCGGTATATGGAATTGGACCACATACCTATATTCGAATTTGACGGCGAGAGTGGGTCCTCGATAAGGGGCCTGCCAAGAAGTGTTTTGTTCTGCGATAGCATGGTGGGCAAAGCAGTATAGCATCGTTGACCAAGACAGACACCATCATATATTGTACTTTGAGCTTGAACCCTTACCACAATCTATCCATCCTGTCGGGCCAAAGACCCTAAGGCGTGCAAGTGTGGACCGTCAAGTTCGTGCCGGCCTCGGAACGTCCTCAAGATAGTACACAACAACCTGTGAAGGATGTACCGATCCCAAGGTCAAAGACCGGGTCATTGGAGTGGATATCGAATTTGAAGTCCCGGAAGGAAGACAACCGAAAACAACTCTAGTGTAGATATCTCAGCAGACGTACCAGTAAAAAGAACGACAGAACAGAAAGGAAACGCTCATGCAATGTTAGTAACAAGCAACTCGACAACGGGATGGTGGTGCCGTGCAAGCTACCTAGTATCTCATTGCTGGGTATTCAGCAAGAATACAGAAGGGTGAGAATAAACAAAGGCGATGGACCCTTTCATGTCGGCGATATGGAGATAGTAGTTCGTCTGGCGTGGCCTTGTCATCCTGTTGTACACCTCCTCCGTCTCGATGTATGATGATCGCCTCGAGAACCCGAGCAGTCCGTAGGAGTCGCCTGGGATGGTTGGTCGTTGGTCGGTAGCTGTTCTTGTGCTACAATTTTAAACGCGTCACGCTCCAGTAGAAATGACTCAAAAACAGGGTGCACTCACCAGAGTGAGGATTGTCTTGCTCCACCAAGAGCACTGGGTCCAGTCGTGACGCTTCTTTGTGCTGCTCACCTCGAACCGATACCCCACACCTCGAGCCCGACACACTCAAAGGACGTCTCACCCCTGGCCCTCGTTACCTTATCCCGTCCCTCGTGTGCACATAGCGGCAGATTATCAAACATCGGACAGGGGGCAGACGAGCCATCCAAGAGGGACGCGTCGAGGTACAGCCCATAGTGGCCATCTCTGGGTCGTCGTGCGCGTTAGCCTCGACAAGGGGAAAAAAAGGCGCGTGACGCACCCGCCTCCAAACGAGATGAGCGCCACGTACTCGTTCGTGCACGTCCATCCGTGCACGTCCAACCGCCCCACTCGTCCACTCTCCCAATCGCCTTTCGAAGGGAGATGGTACCACCAGAGAAACCCGTCCCGCGCGAGTTGGGCACGACGCCAGTAAGGAAAGGGCACGCCGACTCACGCCTCGCCAGATCCGTAATACCCGCCATTTTCCAACCGAATTCCCTCCCTCAACCACGTCCCGAACACGGCATCGTGTGCATCCCGGACGACCAGCAGGCGGGTTCGGGTACGTGCGTGAGGGAATGCGTGGCTCACACCGTGCATACAGCGTGTTGAGCGAGATACCGTGTTGGTCGAGCAGATAGAGCAAGGGCCAGTGCCGCGGTAGCTTGATGAGCGCGGGTAGATCCGCTCGAATCTAATCACAGACCCATCAGCATGTGCGCCTGAGTCCAAAAACAGAAAGATGACACACCATATCGGCCATCTCCCCGTCCAACATGCTCGCGGTCCCCTGGCGCCTTCCGACGAGCGTCACGCCCTCCATGCCCTTGCGATGATTCGCGTGTGCCGTCTTCTCCGTCATGAAGCACAGCCTGCGTTCCTCCTCCTGCTCCAATGCCCCAGATAACCCCCGATCCCAGGCGCGATCGCCTGCGAACCCGGGCGCACCCGTCGACGGAGTGAACGGCGTCGACGAATAGGGCGAGCCATGCGTCAGTGTCTGTGTGTGACAACGCGAGGCGATGCTCAACGCTGGTGCGGATGAGGGTGGGGCCGTGGTCGACGAGACTCTCGAGCGGGGGTGGGTCGAGGGTAAGAGCAACACGAGACTGGAAGAGATGCGCGACAGCGTTGCATGTGCTGGTTGCGTCGACGCTGTAGATGCTAACGCCAACACCAGCGTGGATGTGGAAGACGAAGATGAGGACAATGATGCACTCGATCCAGACGAGGATCGATGGCGGAGAGGCGCTCCTGCTCAGACGTGGGTTGGGGGAGCCGCGACCGCGCAGGATCTGGTGCGACTTTGATGCTGCCGCCGCGTTTCAAACGGATCAGCTTTGGATTCGTTATGTCTGTGGCGAGCGCCTCTGCAAGGGCTTGGTCGGTGGACATGGGCACGGGCATCGAGATCAAGGCTGGGAAGGAAGTAGAGGTCACTGACAAGGCTGGGGGCGAGGGCGAGGGGGGAGCAAGAGGCAGTGCAAGGGACGTAGGAGTGGTAGGTTGGGTATTGAGAAAGTACACGGGGTCATCTTGGTGTTGCAGCAGTTCGTCGAGCACCACTCTCCGGCTGTGCTCCGCCGCCGTCTTGGCGCTCGTTGTAAACTGATCAAAGTAGACGAGACCACGATTGTCCGCGGGGATGTCATTGGGACGAGAGTCATGGAAGAGGGGGTCTTGAGAGGGCAGCACAGAGACAAAGGCGCCAAGTTCCGAGTCTGAAGAACCCTGCGTCCGAGCGATGAACGGCGGCTATTCCCGCGCTGTGAGGCAGGTGGGGTGGCGGGCGTAAAAAGCGTCGCAAAGCGATCGATGTCGGCCCCGCTCAACGCGGACGATGCGCCCGTCACGCGATTTTGGAACACGGACAGGGTAGGGTGACGTCGACACGCGCACTCCAGGCGTACATACTTGGAGCATCACTTGAAACGGTCCTCTAGCATAGCCGCGTATCATCTTCGCTAACTTGACACACGTGGATAATGACATTCTATTGGCGTTCAAGTATAGTGCAAAGGAAATCTTCAAAATATGAAAATTTCTACCCTTTTAATTGTACCGGAGACGTCGTGAAAATGTCATCATCCCCCGTGTGTGGTCACTTTGTCCTCCTACCGGGCCAGTTTCGTGTTTGCGTCAAAACTAGTAAGACCCCTAAACGACGATTCTCCAGAACCACCATGTCCACGGCGTGTATACTTCTCGCAGAGCTCGTCTTCAATATCCTATGCTATTCAGACGCTCACGATATCATCCGATGGCGAACGGCAAGTCCGTTTCATCGGCAGAATGGAAGCCGTGTGTGACTCCTTATCGACAGGTATCACGCTGGTTCTGCGCCATCACCCACAACGGTCTGCTCTGGAGAACCTTGTACACAGATTCCGCCTTCCATCGTCAGCCAGGACTGCCTCCCTACCAATCGAGTGCGTATCTCGAGCACATGCTCGTCAAGTCGATGCAGCTCGCATAATCATGGTCGAAGCGATGCATGCGAGAGGTATCGACCACTACAATCGCGCTCTGACAACCGTTTGCGAACAGTCCAAACAAACTCATCGCAGGGCGGTGGTTCATTGGGTGCCAGGAGGCAAGGCAATTCGTGCTACATGATGCCGATTCTCGCACCCAGTCCAATGCACACAAAGTTCTCTGGGAACAGCAAGAACCAGCCATGTCCACCTGGGATGTGCATCCAGTGTCGCCAGCCATGGGACAGTCCGTCGTATACGTGTTGATGGAGCCGCTCGACTCAGAACGGGCTTCATCAAAGTGGTGCGTCCAGTGTTTCTAACGAGGGTCGCTTGCACACCTTTTGATCGATCCTCTTGACGGGAAACTCTTGGAATTCAGGTTGAACAACGAGTCCAGTGAGATCTATGAATCAGCTACAATCGACCCCCTGCTTGGGCTCGGGGCCCATTATCCAGGGTGGAACTTCATGGTGGAAAGTCACGGTTCCTCATCATCCCCACCGAGACTCCCAAAGGCGTGGTATTTGATACGCAAACACGTCGATTCTATGCAGTCCCCAAATATCGTGTCGCACTGATACGTAACGAGCCGCGCACGTTGCAAGGCACGCGCCTGGTCGACTATCAGATGGAATTCACGGATACGCACATCATCTCTCTCTACTACCATCACGACTTTTTCGCGGAACCGTGACCCTCATACAAATTTAGGCCATTCTCTCGGATGACCCCTCGGTCCAACGGCCCCCCCCTCGCTTCGTCTTACCTACGAGGACTTTTCAAATAAGTGCCTCATCCAACTCGCCGTCATGACACCCTCCGTCAATACCATCACTGGTGCTACAACCATAAGACTCTTCGATCGCTCCATCAGGTACAAATAGCTCAAGGTTTTGATCGTCGACTTGACGCTCCAGAAACCGCTCGGCCCTCAAGTCTCCAAGATGGACGCCAACGAGTTGCACAGGATCTACATCCAGGCGGAAAAGATCAACATGTGCTGCTATCCACATTTCTGCCAATACTTCGACGTATGTGATGGCAAGTACATGATGAGATTCTTTAGGGCGAGGCCAAAATGGAGATGGTCCAAGCCGATCAAGGATCAGCCCATCTTCAAATTCACCATCGATACAAATCAAAATCAGTGGGCCACCCAACATAGTCGAAAATCATCCGTTGAGTGGAGTAACACCGAAGATGCCGAATATACCGAGGACGACACGACCGGGGAGAGTATCACATTTGATAATCTGAGAGGGAGGTTGTGTTATGTTCATTCCAAAGTCCGAGACCAAGTCGTCGTTGTAGAGATGGAATAGTCGGCGAACACGGTAGACCACCTTATTTACTTTGTCGTCGCCTCTGCAAACAGAGAGTTCGTTTGCGCTTGCGAGGGGAGGATAGTTGATCGATCGAGTAACGAGATGGTCAAGTCAACGCGCGTACACCATCGTTTCCCAGAGAAAGGAATGGGAGTGCCTGCAAAAGCAGCCAATCTATCTCATTGCTAAACGTTCGTCGTCCTACAAACCCAACGCAAACAAAGGAACCAGAGGGTCACGATCTGAATACATCTCGTTCATGCTCGTGATATCGACGAATAAGGCGGAGGCAGGTCATCTGACATGGTTTCGTCACGCCGTGGCGCCAGACCAGATTCTCGAGGTATGCTAGCCGTCCGTTGGTCATCTGCCCAGGTCACGCCAGACACGTCCGTCCTGCGGGGTGGGTCTCGTGCTACCACGAGAACGCGTCACGTCTCCGCTACGAAAAATGACTCGAAAGAACGGGAACGCTCACCATACGGAGGCGCAGGATCCAAACACGCTGACTCTCGCTCTCGTCCTCCTACATCTACCGGGCCCCGAATTAGAACTTGAGCGACGACGGGCCTGCCAGTACTATGCGAGTCTGGAAGTACAGGATACGATGCCACGCGCGACGAACGCTGTGAACGCATCACGATTCCAACGTCAATTGCCGCGGTACACCAGAACGGCACGCCGGGTGGGGAAACGCACCGATACGCGCACCCGTACGTTCTTTATACACTGCCAGACGATCGAACCGCACGTTAACACAAACATGACGACAAAAAAGACAATGGGGATCGTCGCTTCGAGAGGCAGGCCGGACGAGGGGGCGTTGGATCGACGTGTGCGCCAGTGATGGACGTCCTGTGGATGTGTGTTCAGGGAATCGAATCTGGTAACAGTACGTTTACGATGTAGAATGAACGGAGACGGGGCTCGATGACTCACGGGATGTGTGGCATAGAGGCGTTTGAGTGGTAGACTGGGAGGTTTGATGCGTCGATTGTATTGGGGGAGAGAACGAGCACGACGACCGTGAACAATAGCCCGGGGAAGATGCTGTGCGACCAGTTAGACGAGGACTATAAGTACGTACCGTTGCTCAGGTCCCATGTCGATGCCTACATATATCGCCAGCTGTGCCTGTCAACGTCATTTCACTACCGACCATGCCTTTCCAGATGGAGGCTATCAGAACACTTGCGGGACACTGCATACTTTACCCTGCGTTGGATATTCAAATTCGACGGTGAAAGTGTATCCTTGACAGGGGGACCGAGTCTCGTTCTGCGGTAGCGTAGTAGACAAGCAGAGCCATGAAGCACAGCATCGCTGACCAAGACTGACATCATCATATATTGTACCTTGAACCTTACCACGACCTATCCATCCTGTCAGGCCAAAGTCCCTCAGGCGTGCAAGTATGGACCCCCGGGCCTGTGCTGGCTCGGAACGTCCTACAAGATGGTACACAATAACCTGTGAGGAATGTAATGATCCCAAGGTCAAAAGGTCAGGTGGTATCGAATTTGCAGTCCCGGAAAGAAGACAACTGGAAATGACTTCAGCGTAGGTATCTCGGCAGACGTGCCAGTACCAACAACCACAGAAACGAAGGAAAATGTGCATGTAATGCTAGCAATGATCAACTCGACAATGGGGTGATGATGCTGTACGAGGCACCGAGTATCTCATCAATGAATATTCAGCAAGAATACAGAAATGTGGTACACCCGTTCACGTCATACGTCTCGTCCTCCGAGTCGGGAATCCTGAGTGGTCCGTAGGATTTGGCTGGGACAGTAGCTCATTGGTTCGTAGTCGTTCTTATGCTACGATTCAAACAGTCACGCTCCGGTAGAAACGACTCGAGTTCGGGAGTGCTCAACACGGTCAACCGCAGAGTCTGGGCTCTCTTGCTCTCCCACTACTGGCACCGCCGCAACTGACCTCGCAACTGTGGTCTTGGTGGTGACGGCCCCACGCTACGAATCTTGGGGTGCTTGCCCCACCCGATGCGGTGCAACGCGGGACGCACCCCGCACGACGTTGTTTGAATGCCATACCAGGATTGTACAACAAGTTTTCAAAGAGCAACCTAGTTTTTGTCCTCTTGGTCACAGCTCCTCGCTTAGTTACACATACACATACACCACACTCCACTTTGTGACACTTAGGCAAGCTTTGCAAATCCAATTTGTGAGTTAGCTATGTCGAACTTAGCATAGACACCATAGAGGAAGATGTCCCCAATGATCCAGTATGCTGTCATAGGGAGAGGGGATTATGTAGTCAGTATGGCGAATTGCAAAGAAAAATAGTAAAGGAAAGATGGGAAAATCTTACAAACGCCAAAGTCCTTGCTGATGATGCCACTGTGGCACTGCGATGGGTCATCCGCAGCCGGTCTAATAGTGAGTGCTTCAGCAGCGAACGGGAATGACTTGCCGCTGAAACTAAGGCTGATAGTCGGAAAGGAATCACATGAAACTACAGAGTATCGATTAATCCATAGTACACACTCCGAGCCGGACTTACAGGTATAGAAACCACCGCTCACATGCTTACCACCAAGGGTACTATGCAGCCGTTCAACTTGCGTGGATGGACCAATGACAAAGAAGGTACCAGTGTCGATTAACATATCAGTGCTACCCAGAATCATTCCACCGTTACCCTCGACACCGTCCGCGATCACCCTCCACTCACTCTGAAAGACCAATGTCAACTCATGTCCATGGCAATCCAGTGCTTGGGCTCACCCTGTGCGTCAAGGGGGAATAGACGAAATCGCCCGTGTATTGTGCAGGGTTCGATGCGCCAATAACCGTCTCTGCAGGATCATTGAACTTCAACGAAAACACCTCTTCGGATAGTTTTCTCTCCTCGGCAAGAGTCTGGACGAGGGGGCTAGCGCTAGCAGGCGAGTCAGGCTTGAAACACATTCCCATCAGACCGTCTGAGAGGAAGTCATGGATGTAGAAATGAGAAGAATAGCTCGTCACAGCGCCGAGCTCCTGAGTGGACGCCTATTTGGCCATCAGAAATGGTCGCATTACCCAGCTATATAGAACGCACGGTGACGCTGCCAATGGACACCGTATCAGTGAATTCATCTCCTGAGACAGTGGATCCGTCCAAACATTCGATGACAAACGGCGAACCCACGTCGCGCGAGGTTGAGGAATTTCCGGGGTTCCAGAGGGTGTGACCGTCGCAAGACTCATCACAGCCAATCGATGACACGAAGGTGAAGCTGTTTTTCGACTTTTGAATAAGAGTTCAGCATGAGCTTCAGTATACGCGTACCAAGAACTGGTGTCGATACTGACTGCAAGATGGATGTAGATTAGTTGTAGATATTCACCAGGAGCCCAAAAAAGATCTCACCGGAGAAGTCTTTGGAAGGGGTCCAACCGAGAGGGTTATATACCAGTGCGTAGGGATGTTACACCCAGTCGCCCGTTTGTGAGAGTTATTCAAAGCAGCAGAGCGCATAGGTCTTGTATCCCTCTCCAAATAAGTGGAGCGTATCCCGCTATACAAAGTGATGGACGAACGAACACACGTAACGATGAGTAGGACGTACGCCACAGTGGATGCAACATGAGTTTTGAGCGCGTCAAAATCAACGGTCTTGTTAGCGTTCACGAATGTAGGGGGGCGTCTGTTGATTGGGATGCCAGAGCTGCCAATTCTCTGCCCATTGGGGTGAGGTGATCCAGCAACGGAGATAGCCAACGCAGCGACGGACGTCACTAGTGTGAAGTCCATTCTAAGGCAGTGGGTGTCTGGACTGCTTGAGTGGATTTTCAGTGTTCGACTGTCCACCTTTAATGGGTGACTTTCCGTGGGCCAAATATTCAGCGGAATAGAATAAAAATCATTACGTTGTGCCCCATATGGTAGGTGTGCCGCGATGCCGATGATAAGCGAGAGGAATTTGAAATATACCCCCCTCGAATAAATTTTAGTCTGTAAAGGGGGTCAGACCCCCCCTTACAGATTATTCTCGACCGTTGATTTCTATTTTTGGCCACTACGCTCGCGATATTGCTTATGTCAGCAGCCATTCCCTTTTCGTTTATCGCCTATCGCTAGTCGGCGCTGACACTAGCAGACGTGCTGGTCTGTGTGCACTGTCTCGGATGGTCAAGTTAACTTCCTTCTCTCCCGAAAATCTTACAAAAGCCCATTTGGACACATAAATACGCCACTTAATCCCGAACTATACCTGTGCTGGTCCACATGATACACTTAGTGGTTGCCAGGTGATGGTATGCAGATTTCGTACGTGCTTAGGTCCCTGCTGTACTGGCTTGTACGTTCAATCACCAAATACCATACTCCTTCCCCTTTGACACTTCGTGATCCCTCAGTAATTGCATGGTCCTCGTGCTTGTTTACTGCAAGAATGGAGAGTGCATTGTTTACTGTGTGAATCAAATCTGCAAGCAAGTAGCATAAAACCCAGTTGTGTGGCCCGCCATGTGTGCCTATTATTGCTCTGTATATCCGTTTTTACTTAAAGATGCTGCACAGTCGAGACTTGTTGCTCCCTCTGAGATCTGATGGTGTCTACCCAGAACTATGCTATGACGATGCTGGAAATGCATTCATATGCAATATGAATGGTCTATGGGCACCACATTGTGGTTTTGCAATGGTTCATGCTGCCATTGATGAAAATGCACATTGCTAACTTGTATTCTTATCCCAGCCATTACTACATCCCTCTTGTGCATCTACTCTGTCCAGTGACACTTCTGTGGCTCCAAAACCCAGTTTGGAGGCTGCTATTAACCATCTGCATCATGATGGGTTGACTTAGTCCACTGGTTCTGAGGTATGTATATGTTCAAATGCCTGCAGACAATTCTGACTACAGTTTAGCATCCTGCTGGGGGCACAAACTCTGAGTCCTGGACATTGCTGATGCCTGCCAATTCATCCCACAATGCTACAAATGTTCCTCTTCCACAGGACTCAGATGATGACCTTGTGGTTCCACCAATCATTGCTGAGTCACAAGGATATCTACCATCTCCAAAGGTTGCTGGTTCATGGCACTCCATCAAGACCAGGGGTGCAAAGGGCAAAGAAAAGGAGAATCTAGGCAACAAAA
>JBBPKJ010001497.1:0-10508 GCA_038089195.1 Brasilioporus rufonigricans | reverse complement strand
TTCCGTCCACTTGTCCACCTCCGAACCACCCGACTCTCGCTGGAAAGTAGACCCTGAAGGCTTCCTGCATCTAGACGATCGTATCTTTGTCCCCAACGCCAATGACCTCTGCCTCCGGGTCCTCTGTTACAAGCATGATCACCCACTCTCCAGACATTTTGGACAAAACTGGACATTAGAACTCATCCGACGAGAATACACCTGGCCCGGCATTCGTACCTTTGTCAAAGAGTATGTCTCCTCTTGTACAGCTTGTGCCCAAGCCAAGGCCTCTTGTCACAAGTCCTACGGACTCCTGAAACAACTCCCCATCTCCATTAAGCCCTGGAACTCCATCTCCATGGACTTCATAGAGCAACTCCCTGCCTCCTCCAGCCACACAGCTATCCTAGTCGTTGTTGATCATCTATCCAAACAATGTATCTTCATCCCCACGAACAACCAGGTAACATCCCCGGAGTTAGCCAAGCTCTTCCTACTCCACGTCTTCTCCAAGCACGGAGTTCCATCCCACATTACCTCCGACCATGGATCAGAGTTCATCTCCCACTTCTTCCAGTCTCTCGGGAAAGCTCTCGACATCCGCCTTCACTTCACCTCAGGATACCACCCAGAAGGTGATGGTCAAACTGAGCACATGAACCAGACCTTGGAACAGTACCTCTGGATCTATTATAACTACCAGCAAGACAACTGGTCCGAACTCCTGCCCCTTGCAGAGTTCGCATATAACAATGCTCTGAACGCTACCACTGGTCTTTCCTCATTCTTTGCCAATAAAGGTTACCACCCCAACCTCACCATTCATCCTGAACACGACCTCACATCCGCTCGAGCCCATGAATACTCTGTAGACCTTGATTCCCTCCACCAATCCCTCTGTGAAGAGATAGCCATAGCCCAGAAACGATACCAAGGACCAGCAGATGCCAAACGAACTCCAGCACCGGACTTGAAGGTCGGTGACCAGGTATTTGTTAAAGCCAAGTACTTCCACTATACCTGACCCTCTAAGAAACTCTCCGAGAAAAACCTTGGTCCATATTCCATCATTACTCAAGCAGGCTCACTCTCCTTCACCCTCTGTCTCCCCAAAAACATGAAATCCGTTCACCCTGTCTTCCATATCTCTCAGTTAGAACCAGCTGTCCCCAACACAATTCCGAACCATACTCAGTCACCTCCGCCTCTGGTCGAAGTCGACGGAGAACCGGAGTACGAGATCTCTGAAATCCTTGACTCCAAGATAGATTGGAGATGCCAGAATTGCAAGTTGTTATACTTGGTACGATGGTCTGGTTACGAGGGTACTGATGAAGAAACCTCATGGCTTCTAGCCACTGAACTTAGTCACACCTCTGAACTCGTTGAAGAATTTCATCTCCGGTATCCAGACAAGCCTGGACTTCACTCCGCTTGATCCAAGAATCGATGTGTTTATACAAATTATTCTCATTACAGAGGCAAGGACAGTATCTACACCTCCACATCATCATCGTCCTCCTCAACCTCCATTCCTCCACTCTCTTCCGACTCCATTTCCCACTGCTCCGCCAGCAGCCTTGCCTCCTCTGCTAAGCCCCTCCACGTGTTTTCCCGCGACTCCTCCCTCAACTCCGCCATTTCCTCCACTGCCTCCGCTGCCTCCGTTTCCTCCACTTCGTCCATATCATCCAATTCCTCCACCTCCGACCCTTCCTCTCTGTAGATCTCCTCAGCCTTGAGTTGGACCAGACTCCCCAGCCACTTGTTCTGGTACTTGAAGCCCATCTGGACTGCACTCCAGAGCAACTCGACCCCCGCCACTAGCTGGCATATTCGCTCCGTCAGCTCACTGATACCATTTACCAGCTCCTCTGCACTTCCTCGGCCCCTGGATGATCCTTCTCCCTCTGTCCACACCCATTTCTTCGATTTCTTCCTCTTCTCCTTCTCCGCCTCCTCTTCCGTTTCCTCCGTCTCCTCCGCCTTCCGCTTCCAAACCCTCTGTTCCGGCTTTTCCTCCCCAGGCCAATCACACCTCACCTTCGCCTCCTTGCACGCCACGCATGCGGTGGACTTGCCAGTCCTGGCCTTGCATGTCAGACTGAATCTGGCGCACCTCTCGCACCTGTCCTCCCTGGCCTTGCCCTTTCCCTTAGCCGAACTTGGCCCCACCTCCACCTCCGCCTGCTCCCTCTGGATTCGCTCCACCTAAGACTTTTCATTAGTCCACTACCTCCGTTGACTCCGGTGAAACTCACCCTCTTCTTGGCCACCCTCTTGGCCTCCACTCGCACTCTCACAGCCTCCTCCTCTGCCAACCGTTGCTCCTCCTCCGCTTGCCTCTGGTCCTCCTCCTCCTTCTTCGCCTTCATGTGCCTCCTTCACTCACTGGACTTTGCATCCCACACGACCTCGTCGTCGTCCGGGTCCTCCACGAGGTGTTCGTTGGACCAGTTTTTGATATCGGCGATGTCGGACATGGTGATGGATACTAATGAGGATGCACTCCGAGCACCCTGACTATTTATCTGGTAATTCCAAACTCTGTTTTTCAACTCCGATGCCAATCAACAAAGTCATGTGCTAATGGCCTTCAGGGGTTCAGGCTTAAGAGGGGGATACTGTCACATACCAGATTCACTGAGCCAAACTCCGGTCCTCCAGACTCAACTCCGAACTATCTTATTCACCTCTGGATCTTCTTTACTTGTTAAGTCTTGTTTTCCTTACTCCAGACCAACTCCAGACTTCCATTACTTATCTCTTTGATATGTTTCACCTTGACACCTCAGTTCCTCTGTCTTCCTGACATCTCTGTTCCTATGTCACTCTGACATCTCTCCATTCTTGTTTTATCTTGACACTCTGTCACTTCTGTTTCACCTCCGTACCTTTGCACATTGTGTGTCTACCTGACCTCATTTCTACCTTAGTAATCCGCCTCCGATTTACTATATAATCTCCGTATTTCTGTCTTGTATACCTCAGTCTGAATATCAACAGAACTTGACGTTCTCCACCTCCGTCTGTCTCCGCTCCGCCAGACTGAACTTGACTCTCCTCGTCTTGTTCATCGTCCCTCTGACTTGAGTTCATAGTAACTCTTATCTGACCTCCAACCCTCCGACCTCCGAAATCAGGACACCGGACCTACGCAAGGTGCACCACATAAGGTGAAGCCAAGTCCCAGACCAACCAAACATAACAACTCCGGCATTCCAGAGTTACACTCGGGGCACGTCGACCAAGTTTAACAATGGATATCTGTCCGGTATACTCGGGTTTATATACTACTTAGATACAATGTACTAGAATAATCTATAATATACGATTAGTATCATGACTAATCAATTTCCTTCTTGGGACTCATGGTACTGACTCTGTGATACCAACACTCAATCCTCTGCTTGCCATCACCTTCCTCAATAGTTTTCTTCAAGAGTGTGAAATAGGCTTCTTTTGTTGCTGAATTGACAGCATGGCCTCTGGCACTGTCAAGACCTCATGCATAGTAGGTACCAAGTTTGTCTTTGTGCTTCAGTGTAAACTGATCTGTCCGGTTCTTGCCAACACCCTGAAATGCAGGTCCAATACATGCCTGCAGAATCTCATTCACATCTCCTCTTGTGTTAGCCAACTCTTGGATGAATTGAATTTGGAGAGCATATGTCCCCCTTTGGTAAGGTTTGCAAGTGTCCTATGATTCAGCCTAACACTAACTCCTGTTTGCAGGAGATGCTCCCTTTCAACTTCTCAACAGATGGTTTAGACCCCTTGTTTTTGCACTCCTTCCTTATTTGCTGATCCTGCCTGATATCTTGAAATAGCTTGTTCCATGAGTTGATCTTTTATTTCATGTGCAAGCTGTTTTCTGTGTTTCATGGGAACTACATGGCCTGGCATGCTGGGATGTTTTACTTCTTCATAGCTGTCAGATCTAAGCAGTATTCATGTTGCCATTAAGCATGACAAGACCATGTGACACTCTGGTCAGATAAGATGACAAGCAAATCACCATTTCTCTAGGTGATTTTCTCATGTCATGTTTCCACTGCTTCATCATTCTCATAGACTAGAGATGCACTGTTCAAGTGATTCCCACCATGCCTACCTACTTGGATTTCCTGTGGAATATATAATTTGGACATCATGAACTAGACATTAATTTCACACCATCCTTACTTCACAGAAATTGATCTATAGAATTACATCTTGGACACATGTACTGCATTAGAGAGCACTTATATATGTATTTTGACATGACTTAACACTAAATCAATGTTATCTTTGAAAAAACCACCAGTGGACAGAGTTTGCTCAGAGCTGTGTAAACAAGTGGTGGTGTCCAAAGAAGTGGTCCTTGACTGTATCACATATATACAGAGGCAAGGAAGGATCTTGAATTTTTGGGTCTTCACAGAAACAGCTGTGGTGAAGCCAAGCTGGCAGCCACTAAACAAATATTGGCAAAGAGTGCAGGACACTGTGCTACTCATTCTGTTTAGGCCCTTAGACTGGGGACAGAGTCAGTGGATTCTCATCAGGAATTTTACAAGATACTAAATTTCAGCTAATCTCTACTAATTTTGACTAATTTCACTAATCTGATGGTCAGATTAGTGAAATTAGTATCTTGTAAAATTCCGGAAGCTGACATCACCTATGTAATGAAACAGCCTCTAAACTCCAATGGCAGCTGTCAAAAGAAAGGGGCCAGTCTATCAAAATCAAGGCACCATGGCTTGATCCTAATTTTTGCCTTGAAAACCCCATCTGCGATCCATACTATGGACTCGGTCATGTCCATCGGATCCTCCTCTGTGCTGACAGTGTGGAATGCACTAGATATTCCATCAACCAGAATTCCTATCGATGGCAGTATGTTTGTATCATATGTCCTCCCTCCAGTAGCATGCCACTATGTAGTTGCACTCTTGGCTGTCACACCCCAGATCCACGTTGTTTGTGCCATATTATGGCCTCTCACCACGCTGTTGGCATTGCATGCAGGACTTTCTGTGGACATGTCACTTGGCAGGATGGAACAGAAATTTCTCAACATCGATTTGATTGTGAGCGTCTGCAAGTCGTCCTCTTAAAACGTCCCTAGAGGACAGACTTACAGTTTTCCTTCTAGCTCTTTATGCTTTCTATTGCTACCCATACCCTTGACTGGGTGTTGGCGAAAAAGCCACTTGTACGAAGTTTCCTTCCCGCAAATGGCTCTTCGTCAACCATCATAGATGCCCTAGACCTTGTTTCCAACCTCCGCGGTTGTACTGCATATCAATGCATGCGCAACCACAGAAACGAATGTGCAGAACACGAATGCCATGCGGTTAGGTCTCATGTGGATTGCACATTTCCCAACAAACATGACCTGCTAACCATATGGCATTCATGTTCTGCACATTCCTTTCTGTGGTTGCGCATGCATTGATATGCAGTACCTTTCACAGAGCAATCCAAACACTGGCCTCTATGGGAGTTGGCTCCATCCTGGGAGAATCAACGATTTTTGATGAAACTCTTCCTTTCCTAGTACAATACTTCCGAGCAAGCATCATTTCAACCCTCACTACCTTCTCGATCTATGCTGTCCTGCAGATGAGCTATGACCTAACAGCCATACTCGCAATCCTCATCCTGAGACAAGATCCCATCCAATGGCCACCTATATTCGATGCTCCATGGCTATCCACTTTGTTGAGCGACTTCTGGGGCCAAAGATGGCACCAGTTGTTCCGCTGCATATACCTCTTCCTAGGTGGTCATCCACTTTCCTTCATCCTTGGTTGCTCAGGCATAGTTATCAGAACATTCCTTGCTTCCAGGGTCGTGCACCACTTCATGATGATTACACTCAGCAGCCAGGTAGAGAGTTGGTGGATGCTAGGTGGATTTGGCATGATGGCCCCCGGTGTCCTTGCTGAGCATGCATTTTATCAATTGACGGGGAGGCGGGTGGGTGGGGTAGTAGGGTGGCTTTGGACGATGACATGGTTACTCGTCTGGGGCAACGTGATCATCAAAGGGTTCACAAGAGCGGGAATGTTCGGCTGTGTGGACTTTGTTGACAGTGCATCACCTGTGAAGATATCAGTAGAGCACTTGGCAGTAGATTTCGATGCCTGGCTGCATACCATTTGAAGGAGGGAGGAGCCCTCCTACAGGTTTGAATTAGTGTCTGATCCTTATTGAAATGATGTGGATATTGAGCTTGAAAGGCTTCAAATGTGCAGGCTGCCTCACTTGCCAACATTGACTGTTCCCTTCTTTCCCCACCTAAGCTGGAATCAGTGTACCTTTCTTTAGGACAATACTACATTGACTGCTGGGTGCAAACAGATGGCAGCATACTATGACCTCAACTCAAGGCACTGAGTGTGCCCAGAGAATGATTATGTAACAAGACCCCAAGTTCCAACTTCACTAGCAAGTTCAACTCAGGTGATGCATGTACAACTCAGGATTGATAATCATCACCCGGTATCATCTTGTGGTATTGAATGCGCTATTGCCTAATATCTGTTCAGCAGGAAGTCCAGATTGCTGATTCCAATGGAGCGGCCACCCGGGAACTAACTGCGAACTTGGACTTTCTGTGGGACCAGTTATTCAAGTTTGGCGGGAGTTCTGCAGAGAGTACAGCACATGAAGTCGAGAACTTCTGCAGTTTATTGGTATGTATGAAATAACAAGCCATCAGTGGATCGTATACGACTTAGTGGTGAGTAGATATTGTCAAGCATAGGCTGCAAAGCAACAAAGCGAACTACAGCCCTCACACCTCGGCCCTTACACTAATTGCCTATCATGATGGCGATCATATGTTACAAACATGACCCACGAATATCTGCTCAGCAAGAGGCATCACCTGATTTTTGCTTTAAACCACCAGTGCAGCCCAGAGGACTCAACCATGTCCTTCGCATCCTCGCATCTTTCGTTGTGTTGTCTCTGTGCAATGCCCTTGGTATTCCACTAATGAAAATCCCCATTGACTGCAATACATTTATCTCATATGTCATGCCACCATTGGCTTGCCATTTCACAATAGCAAGGTTGGTTGTCATACCTCAGACGTGCACTGCAATTTGCACTAGTGCCCCTTGTTGTGTTATCTGCATTGCGTGCAGTGCTCTCTGTGGACATGTCACACGATAAGACCTGAAAAACATCCCCCGATGGCCTTATCCTTCACTTCACAGTATATGTTGTTCAAGTTCAATATGAACCTCTCCTGGCATCCTTTGACAGACTTAAACTGGTTCCTCCTTAGGTCTCCTTGTGTTCTCTCGTTGCTCTGCGACACCTCTGTCCTGCGAACAGCTCTCCATCAACTATTATGGATGCCCTTGATCCTGCCTCAAACCTTTGTGGTCTAGCCTGGCAATGGTCATGTGATTATACATACCACGTGAAACACGTCTGGCCAATCGCATGGCATTCGTTTTCTGTACACTCCTTTCCACGGTTGCACATGGCTTGATACTTGGTGGTATTCACAGAGCAATCCTGACGTTGGTCCCTTTGGGAGCTGATCCCATCCTGAAAGGATCGACAATTTTCGGTGAAACCCTTCCTTTCCTAGCACGATATCCCCGAGCGGGCATCATTTCAACTGTTGCCACCTTCATCTTCTATGCTTTCGTGCAGATGAGCTACTACTTATGTACCATACTTGCCATGCTTGTCTTTTGGCAAGACCCCGCTCAATGGCCACTTGTGTTCAATGCCCCATGGTGCTCCACATCCGTGAGGGATTTCTGCCGCCAAAGGTGACACCAGACATTATGCCGCACATGCCTCCTTATGGGTGGTTATCCGCTTTCCTTTGTCCTTGGTCGCTCGGGCATCGTTATTGGGACATTCCTTTTTTCTGCGATCCTGTACCACAGCTGGCTGACTGCACTCAATGACCAGATAGAAATTTAGTGGATGTTAGTTGGGTTCGGGATGATGGCCCCCGGTATTCTTGCAGAGGATGTATTCCATCAGTTGACGGAGGGGCGAGTGGATGGATTGATAGGGTGGCTTTGGACGATGACATGGCTCCTTCTGTGGGGTAGTGTGATCATCGAAGGATTTGCAAGGGTAGGAATGTTCCACTGCATGGATCTTATAAACAGCAAGTCGTTGATGTGGATATGGGTGGAGCGATCATCTTTAGATTTCGATGGTTGGTTACATACTATTTTGTTGGAGAATGAGACCATCACATAGTGTATATTGTTGGAAACTTGACCAGCGCACTTTAGACTTCCTTTTATGGTAATGTTACATAAGCTTAGAGCGTACACTTCTCGAAGTAATTTCTAGTTTATTTCCTCAGTAGCTTGACATCTACTGAGGGTAAGCCCTATTTCCATAGGCATTACTACTGTACTAACCTACCATAGTTCTCATAGGTAGTATCTTTAATATCAGTAGCTTGACATCTACTGAGGTTCTCATAGTTCCTAGCTTAGACCTCTGCCAAGCAATTCCAACCTCACAACATGTCTGTTGTATGATGCTTGCACCTTCCATACTGACTTGCATCTTATCCAGCTAGTATTCGTGTTTTGAGTCATTTTGACTTACAGTATGCAACACTCATTACGCCATCTATTTCACATTGTATCCCAGCCATTCCATCGCCATTCCAAATGCATTGGTGCTCACATCTGCCCTGGATGTTTTCTGATCAACCTTGGTCGCCTATATGGCCTCCTAGCCCTGTATCTTGAACTTGCAGGTTCATACCATCACTAGGATCATTTCTATCATGTCTTGGACATGCCTGGTACATTCCTAAGTCCCTTCATGTGACCACTTCACCTCTTGGATCATCTAGCTTGTCTTGAGCTTCCAAAGGTGAGTCCTTCTCCTCCTGGTGCTCTATGCATTCATTTTCGCATTCTGATGCAGCTGACAGCTTCTTCTGCCTTGTCCTAGTGTCCTCATTGCATCCAAATGTTGCCAACATGTCCACCTTGCTTTCCAGCTTGCCTAGCTCGTCTGGTACCTCCTCAGGTGAGTACCTAGTGCCAAGTCACTCTAATCAGTGTCTGATGCATTCCAATGCATTTCACAGATCCTTCTGTCACTTCCTAGCATTCTCTGCATGTCATGATGCTCCAAATGTGTCTGCTTCAACTCTTGGCTTTGCCTGCTTGCCTGGAGCACCTAGTAGTGAGTTCTCCTCTCCTCCCTGCTCCAGACATTCACACTGATGTTCTGACATGTTCCATAGATCCTTAGATAGGTTCCTATTATCTTCATCATGCCCAGAAGTTCCCAACACAGTCACTTTGATGCTGGTGAGCATCTCATTGATGCTCACTAACTTCCATCCCTCTCCCTTGAGCTCGACATCTGGGGGTTCTCTCATGTAGTTTGCTGCATCTACTGGTCCTTCTGATGGCTCTGGCAGCTCAGGTGAGTTGTCTGCAGTGTTTTCAGGTTGTTCTGGACACTAACTCATCCATCTTGTGGCTAATGACATTAGATTGAGTTGACATGACTTGCTGCTGGCACCATTCATTGCACTGTCATTGCTGCCTCGTCAATCATCTCTACCACCTCCCTGGACCTCTGGGTGGTCCTCAACATCATCTGTATCACCATCATCACCTGCTGACTGGTCTGTTGCATCTGCAAGGTCTACTGCTTCACTAACTAGGTTCGGCATGTGATCTGCCAGTGCAGTTGACTCATCTGGGCTGGTCATTGGCTTTGCATGGGCGTGGTGGCCCCACGGTGTTGGAATAGCAAGCACGCGCACAGCCACAGCCACAACCGGCCTAAGCAATCACCAGTGCATGCATGGACGGACACTCTCCATTTCCCGTGTAATGCAGAGCGTATAGACACTTTCATTCTATCTACCACATACTTACATTTGCTCGTATACCTGTGTCTCGCGTACTCGGAGCTTGTCAAGCTCCTGATATTCCCTTTTAGCTAGTACAGATTCTTTCGTATATAAGATGTACCTTTTCATACTCGAATGCCTCAGTCCGTTGCATCACGCGCACAACTGAGGTGAGCTACTAACATTCATATTACTTACTTGATACTTACTCGTACCTAGTTGTTCTGTCTAGGTGAATATATAGTCCGTTGCATCACGTGCACGACTGAGTTGTTCTGTCTAGTCACGCACCTCTATTCAATTGAGTGCACATTTCCTTCACATGGATCATCTACAATGTCTGCTGGTGTGTCCTGACCATCTCCACATGTGTCTTGACCTATTTCATAGCTGTTTGCCTTAAGGCATCTCTATCTTGTCGCCTGGACTTTTGTCTGCTGTCTGATCTTGGTTGATGGTCTCCATGACCTCAACTTGGTCTACTCGACCAGGTTTGTCCATTTCCTCAGCCTCAACTCGGTCCTCACAAGCTCCCTGGGCATTCTAGGGCTCATAACCTATTAGAACTGTAGAATATCCTAGTAAAGTAGCCACTAAGGTAAGAACTACAGTAGCGTGCGATGTAAGCAAGTGCTTATGTAAGCAAATAAGCGTAGGTAATCAA
>JBBPKJ010001496.1:0-10512 GCA_038089195.1 Brasilioporus rufonigricans | reverse complement strand
ACCCCCCCCTTCCCCCCCCCCGGCCCTACCTCCATCTCCACCACCACCTCCGCCAACACCACCTCGTCATGACCGCGCACGATCATCCTCACCGCCACCTCCACCCACGTCACCACCGCGTGTCTCTTCGGCTCCCCCATCTAGACCCCCATCTCCCCCGCCGCCTCCTTCAGAACCGCCACCACCGCCGGTCGCTTCGCCTTCACATACGCCGGGGCCTATCGCGTCGGGTTCGAAACCGCCCCGTCCCCCGTCGCCCCCGAAAACGTATTCCCTTCCACTGCCACCGCCATGGCCGCCTTCTCCTTCTGAATACCCGCCTGGACGCAATTTCAAGATTATATATGACCCTACCATGGACAAGGATCGAGACGGACGTATGCGTGCGCTGCTCGAGACAATCCGCGCGTTGGAAAAGAACGGGCCTGCTTCTTTGGAACCACGGATCAACGGCAAGGGAAAAGGCAGGGAAACCATCACGCGATATGACGGGGAGGTGGTCGAAGGCGAGCCAGCCCCCATACCCAAGGACCCACGCAAGGGGTCCGGGTTCAAGAGACGTCCGGGACGGGAAACGTTTCACGAGGCCAAATACGAGGTACGTCATTCACGGACGTGCGACGTGGATCGTGTTTTCTGACATGGATCACGCGTACACACAAGTATGATCAACATTCGACGGGTCCACCACCGCCTACGGTCGTGCTCGTCATGCATATCTCGCCTTTGACGCCGACGCAACATATACGGCGTGCGTTCTCCGTGCACGGCAAGATTGTGTCGTTCGAGCCACAAATAGACATGGAGACTGGGATGGCGCTTGGAATCGTCTCGATCCGGTATCAAACACACAACGAAGCGAAACAATGCGTCGAGCGCGCGCATGGGAAGAAGCTTGGCGTCATGACAGGTGCTGGTGAGGGAGAGGAGCTCAAGGTAGTTTTTGACGGCGAGGGGTTGAAGTTGAAAGCCGTCCTTAAGGAACTGGACGAACGGAAGAAACGTGATCGGGAAGAGAAACGGAGAAAGGAACGAGAAGCCAAAGCAGCGCAGCTCCCTCCACATCCGCATTCACATCCTCCGGCCTCGACGTCAACCCCAAACTCGACGCAGACCCCCAATCCTTCAAATCAGACTTGGCGACCGAGCCACCAGCTTCCGCCGCGCCCTGCCCATGTCCCGAGCGGTCGGGCGTCACCAACCGCGCAGGCGCGTCCGATGGCCAAGAAACCGCTCCCACCACCCATCCTCACCAAGGCGCGGATGAACAACTCGACAAACAACCGCTATACGTCTCTTCACGATCTCGCGCCGTCTTCCGTGCATTCCTCATCTTCCACGCCCGTTCACCCTCGCGGACGTTCGTCCCACCATACCCATGCGCTTGGCGATCGGACGCCGCGCTCCCGTTCTCCATCGCCGATTGCGCGCAAACCTGGGCATTCCGGTGCACGCCACGGTCTCGCTCGTTCTACGGCCACCCCCGCCGTCCTCGCTGCGCTCTCCAAGAACGGCTACGACCACGTACGGCTCGAGTTGAGCGGCGGCGCCATGCACTCTGTCCTCGAATCCGACGTCCTCGCGTTCTTTTCTGATTTCAAGGTGGACGGCGTCCTCCGCGACCCCGGCGCGTGGTATGTCACGTTTAAGACGCCTGATTCGGCGCGCCGGGCGGGGATGGTGCTCAACTCGGGCGGACGGACGATCGCGCATCATTCGGTGACGGTGACGGCGTGTCCGCCGCCCTCCAAGGACGCGGTGGCAATGGCCATGGCCGCGCAGGGCGAGCCAACGGCGGGCGTGAAGAAGGTGTGGACGCCCGAGGAGATGGTGCGGGATGCAGAGCAGGCGATCTTGAGGGAGCTGAGGACGTTGCTGGAAAAGGACATCACGGAACGGGTCGTCGCGGCTGGGGTGCGCAAGTTTGTGGTAGAAGAAAAAGCCAAGGTAGTGGCGGAGGGGAAGGGGAAGGAGAGCACTGGTAGCGGGGTCGATGGCGAAGGCAAGTCGGTAGGGAAGAGAGGATGGAAGGGATTGTCGTTCCGGAAACCGACTAAGAGGGCAAGGGAGGAAGAGGTGAAGAGCGCGGTGGTGGTGCCTGTCGTGGAGGAAGTGCAGATGGAGGAGGTGGAACCCGAGCCAGAGCCAGAACTCGAGCCGGAGCCGGAGCGGCTCGTGTCGCCACCGAGAAAGAAGCGGAGAAAGGAGGTCCTGCAAAAGGAACAAAGCGCCGAGGTCGAGTCGGAGGTCGAGGCCATCGTCGACGTGGCCATGGACATACGAAAGCGAGTCTTGTCGGAAGAGATCGAGGCGGAAGAACCAGCCAAGAAGAAGACAAAAAAGGACGTCGTGGACGAGGAAGTACCCATCAAGAAGGCACCGTCCAAGAAGAAGCCACCCAAGAAGAAACCTCTCAAGGACGTTGTCGAGCAGGTCATCCTCTCCGAAAGTTTAACGTTTGTTCCGCCTACCACCACGACCATTGATGTCTCCAAATTGGAACCCATTTCACCATCGCCCTCACCCGTACCGCAGGTGCTACCGCCACCGATACGACCTCCCGACCCATTGCAGGAAGGCGTCTGCGAAGACGACGAAGACCTCTACTATGCCCGGCTTGTCCTTTCCGGAGAAACGGAACCCCCACGTGCGGCATTGCCTCCTCCAGACTCCGTGCCACCGTTCCGCAAACATATCACTGGCTCCGCAAGGACGGAAGGCTACTACAAGATCTCACACGCCGAGAAATCCGCATACGTTGCCCAATACACGCTCCGTTCTACCAACGTCGCAAATGCTGCCCCCACGGAACAGCCGCCTGCTCAGCACGTCACGTCTTCGCGGTCGAATCGCGCGAATGCACGGCGGCGCGCCCAAGGGCTGGAAGAGATCAACCAGGTGCAGCGTGCCGTCGCATTGTCCAAGGGCGAAACAGGCGCGGCGGAGTTGTCAATCAAGTTCAATCAACTGCAGACGCGCAAGAAACACCTCCGTTTCGCGCGTTCTCCCATCCACGATTGGGGGTTGTATGCCATGGAGCGTATTGCGCGGGGAGAGATGGTCATCGAATACGTGGGCGAGATCATTCGCGCGCAAGTCGCCGACAAGCGTGAAAAGGTATACGAGCGGCAGGGTATCGGGAGCAGTTATCTCTTTCGCATCGACGAGGATTTGGTCGTGGACGCGACGAAAAAGGGAAATCTCGGGTGCGTGTTGCCGTGCACGGGCGGAGTCATGTTCTGACGCGAGAACAGGCGATTGATCAATCATTCGTGTGATCCTAATTGCACGGCCAAGATCATCACGATCAGCGGGGATAAGAAGATCGTCATTTATGCCAAGCAGGACATCGAACTTGGGGACGAGATTACGTATGGTGCGTCTTTTTCGGCATTCTTCTCGTTGTGATGTTTGACAGACACCCGCTTGTCCTCCTAGACTACCACTTCCCTATCGAGCAAGACAAGATACCGTGTTTGTGCGGTTCTGCGAAATGTCGTGGTTATCTCAACTAGACCTTTCGCTTGTGGTTCACCCTGTCGTTCCTGTTTCCTTTTTTTATTACATTCCCACTCTCTCCGGTCATCATCGCTCCATATCGAACTCAAATCATACCCACCCGTCACGTCCAAACACACTGCGCTATGTATCATCGAAATTATTGCATGGGTTTTCGTCTACTTTCTCTCTGTTTGTTGATGTGTTTTCACTTTGCATCGCTGGCAATCTATACTGACCATCATCACGAACCATCTACGTAATACTGAATCGCGTTCATGCATTGACGACCTACATGTGTTTTTTCAAGTGCGGAGTACCTGTGAATCCGATGTCAATCGCCTAATTGAATCTAAAGTGCGCGCATTCTGCATTCTGCATGACGTACCAGGAACGCTGATAGGCGGAATTCAGCATTCGTCAAAGGGTGTTTCATGTCGCTGCTAGCCTACTTGTATGTGATATGGAAATTTATTTACATAGCATATGCGTAAATATCACTAAAAGCCAATCTGCACACAAGTAGTACCTTGAGTGTCTTCATAAGCTTTACAGTCGACTCTGTCATAACCCATACTCCTCGAGACAGGCCTGAGAGTATGAGGATGGTCATAGACCAACAAATTTTGTTAAATGAACTAGCTATCTTCGAATAGAACATATTTCGGGTGAATACTGACTACCTTGGTTTGAAATCGTGAGTCAGTTGTGTCCTTTTCCCAAACGAGTCCATCATTGATTCAAATTTCCACATGAATGGATTATCGAACTCTCTGGTATGCCTTCCCACAAACTGTAGGGCCTGGAGTACATTGTTGCGGGAAGGAGCTGGTTCCATGTGTTCATCCTCGCCGTCTACCTCAGGCTCGTCACTACCACCAATGTTCTTTTCATGTGCCACCCTTGCCTCCATCATTGCCTCATAGATGTCCTTGTCGCTTGCCTCAAATACGTTGTGTGCCTCCTCAGCTGGGTTGGGGAGCTCTACAATATCCATTTGGTTTGATTGCTAGAGTGCCCCAGTCGCCTCCAGATCATCCAATGCAACACTAACAGCATTCTTGGCTCCAGTAATCGTCATGGCATTGGCAGCAGTGGCGCTCGGAGCGCGTAGACGAGTGGTTGCACACAATACGACATGGCAAGGTTCGGAGGCGAGCGTTTGCACTCAAAACCACATGGACAGGGTCGTCGTCGGGGCGTCCTCATCGTTGGACAGGAGGCGAGCGGTTGCGCTCGAGACGGCACAAGGGGGGCGAAGGGTGGGCGTTCGCGCTCGCGACAACACAAGCGGAGTAGGGGAGTGGTTGCACTCGAGATGACACGGGGACGGGGGGCGAGCACTCGCGCTCGACACGATAGGGGGAAGGCGGGGGTGTCGAGCGCTGTGAGCGTTCGTGCTCGAGATGACACGAGAGGAGTGAGGAGCGAGCATTCGCACTCAAGACGACACAATGAGGGCGGAGGACGAACGTTCGCGCTCGAAATGACATGAGAGGGACAGGGGACAAGGTTGAGTGCTCCGTGAAAACGGCTATAGCCGGTTTAATCAACTAGTGGAGCCGAGCCGAGCCAAGGAGTTACCACTGGCTGTTACCAATTAGTATATCTTGGAGGGCGAATGGTTACTGGTGTTCGATGATGAATATCTGAATTGCGACTTGAACGACATCCTTGAAGATTGTTCAGACTCATCAGATAAGACTGGCTATCAGAGATTGCAGTGATCATCGGTTAGTTCAACGGTGATCGTTTCAGGGGGATTGCCACTTTGGCACATGAAACCTTGATCAGACTCCACGGGGCGCCACCAGGGGGCGCCACCAGGGAGCGCACTTATTGTTACAGGGACTGTGTAGACACCTGCTAGTAGGTGTCTTGCAACCAGATGCTTATTTGGGACGCTCGCATCCTCAGGTTAACCCTAGGCTATCCAACAAGACGAGTCAAACCAGGCAGTAGGGTAGCCTTTACAAGCACGTGGTCAGCTTGGTTTACTTTTTCCCCTCGACTATTCTCCAATTCATTGCAGGGTCCCATTAAGATCTCGTGATGTTATCCCGATCAACCAGTACACCGAAAGATCGTCGCCACAGACTGTTTGCGATCCTAGTAGCCGTCCTCACATGCATCATACGTGTTTCACCATATGAAGCGCAAGTAGCATTAGGGTGACCAGTGAAACACATAAAAACACAAGCTCGCACTGCGCCTTCGATGTTAGCCTCGCACCTACGTCGTTCACCATCCATGGTCCACTGTTCCTTCATGCTCGCCATGCACTTTCATTTTGCTCTCGTTCTCAGTCTGTCGTTTGCCTTTACAGCTCAAGCAAATGACCGTCATGGGCACCGTCACTGGCAGCCCAGGTCCCTCAGTCGTGCTGAGAAATCTAGTGATGCCCACTCCAACGAAATCGTTTACGGCCCCAACTGGAGCGGCGCAGTGCTTATTAAGGATCCCGTGTTGTTCATCTCACCAACCTTGTCACCTTCCCTGTTCTCATTTCACCTTTTTCCGACAGGAGACTTTCATATTCATCACTGGCAAGATTACTGTCCCCACTCCATCCAGTCCAAACGGCTCTGCTGCCTTTGCCTCTGCCTGGGTCGGTGTCGACGGTATCAACGACTCGTGCTTTGGTGGTGGTGTTCTCCAGGCCGGGGTCGACTTTGATGTCGACGATCAAGGGAAAATCTCTTACGGGGGTGAAGACACATAAAACCTGCCCCCACTGCCCATCTGACCCATTCTTTTCACATATAGTTTGGTATGGGTGGTACCCAGACGGGTACACCTACCTTGACGACTTCCCAATCTCTTCTGGAGACGTCATCAAAGTTGATATTAGCTTGACTTCCTCGACGTCTGGCTCTGTCACGCTCGAGAATCTCAGCAATGGTCATCCCGAATTCCACCTTGTCAGCTCTCAATATGCACTCTGCGAGCAGAACGCAGAATGGATTGTCCAAGATCCCCGCGATGCTAATTATCACATACTTCCCCTTGCCAACTTTGGCACAGTCGTCTTTACGGATGCCATAGCTGCCAGTCTTGATAAGACCTACACGCTTGGGGATGCCACTATTTTCGAGATACAGCAGAACAACGAAATCCTGACATCTGTCGCGATCGGCGAGACTTCCCTTACTATCAGCTATGTATAGGGGTGTAGATGGAGGCTGTTCGGCATTGTAAGGTACGATGCGGTGTTGTGTTGAAAGTAGCAAGCTCGGGCGCAACCTCGAGCATGATCGGACCATGTCGCAACCGGCATGTATTACTCCCTTTATCTCCTTTTCGTGATCGAGTATGGATCAGTCTATTTTTTCCGAGCTGCGATGATCATAGACCAACAAATTTAGTTAAATGAACTAGCTATCTTTGAATAGAACATATTTCGGGTGAATACTGACTACCTTGGTTTGAAATCGTGAGTCAGTTGTGTCCTTCAAGCACTGCATCTCCGAGTCAATAAATCTTGTCCTTTTCCCAAACAAGTCCATCATCAACTCAAACTTCCACATGAATGGATCATCGAGCTCTCTGATATACCTTCCCACAAACTGTAGGGCCTGGAGTGCATTGTCGCGGGAAGGAGCTGGTTCCATGTGTTCATCTTCACCTACCTCAGACTCATCACTACCACCAATGTTCTTCTCATGTGCCACCCTTGCTTCCATCACTGCCTCATAGATGTCCTTGTCGCTTGCCTCAATTATGTTGTGTGCCTCCTCAGCTGGGTTGAGGAGCTCTGCAATATCCATTCGGTTTAATTGCTGGGGTGCCCCAGTCGCCTCCAGATCGCCCAATGCAGCACCGACAGCATTCTTGGCTTCAGTAATCGTCATGGCATGGGTAGCAGTGGCGCTCGGAGCGCGCGTAGACGAGTGGTTGTACACAATACGACATGGCAAGGTTCCGAGGCGAGCGTTTGCGCTCAAAACTACATGATGGGATAGTCGTTGAGGCGTCCTCATCGTTGGACAGGTGGCGAGCGATCGTGCTCGAGATGACACGAGAGGGGCCAAGGGCTACCGTTCGCGCTCGGGACAACACAAGGGGAGTAGGGGAGCGGTTGCACTCAAGATGACACGAGGACGGGGGGCGAGCACTCGCGCTCGACACGACAGGAGGAAGGCGGGGTCGAGCGCTGTGAGCGTTTGCGTTCGAGATGACACGAGAGGGGTGAGGAGCGAGCATTCGCACTCGAGACGACACAATGAAGGCGGAGGGCGAGCGCTGGCGCTCGAAATGATACGAGAGGGACAGAGGACAAGGCTGAGTGCTCCGGGAAAACGGCTATAGCCGGTTTAGAGCCGAGCCAAGGAGTTACCACTGGCTGTTATCAATTAGTATATCTTGGAGGGCGAATGGTTACTGGTGTTCGATGATGAGCATCTGAATTGCGACTTGAACGACATCAAGATTGTTCAGGACTCATCAGATAAGACTGGCTGTCAGAGATTACAGTGATCATCGGTTAGTTCAACGGTGATCGTTTCAGGGGGATTGCCACATCACATGAAACCTTGATCAGACACCAGGGGGCGCCACCAAGGGGCGCCACCAGGTGTGGACACCTGCTAGTAGGTGTCTTATTTGGGACGCTCGCATCCTCAGGCTAACCCTAGGCTATCCAACAAGATGAGTCAAACCAGGCAGCAGGGTAGGCTTTACAGGCACGGGGTCAGCTTGGTTTACTTTTTCCTCTCGACTATTCTCCAATTTATTGCAGGGTCCCATTAAGATCTCGTGATGTTATCCCGATTAACCAGTACACCGAAAGATACAGACTGTTTGCGATCCTAGCAATCGCCCTCACATGCATCATACGTGTTTCACCATATGAAGCGCAGGTAGCATTAGGGTGACCTGCGAAACACATAAAAGCACAAGCTCGCACTGCACCTTTAATGTTAGCCTCGTACATACGTCGTTCTTTGACCATCCATGGTCCACTGTTCCTTCACGCTCGCCATGCGCTTTCATTTTGCTCTCGTTCTCGGTCTGTCGTTTGCCCTTACAGCTCAAGCAAATGACCGTCATGGGCACCGTCACTGGCAGCCCTGGTCCCTCAATCGTGCTGAGAAATCTAGTGATGCCCACTCCAACAATATCATTTACGGCCCCAACTGGAGCGGCGCAGTGCTTATTGAGGATTCTGTGTTGTTCATCTCACCAACCTTGTCGCCTTCCCCGTTCTCATTTCACCTTTTTCCGACAGGAGACTTTCACATCCATCACTGGCAAGTTTACTGTCCCCACTCCCTCCAGCCCAAACGGCTTTGCTGCCTCTGCCTCTACCTGGGTCGGTATCGACGGTATCGACGACTTGTGCTTTGGTGGTGGTGTTCTCCAGGCCGGGGTCGACTTTGATGTCGACGGTCAAGGGGAAATCTCTTACGGGGGTGAAGACACACAAAACCTGCCCCCATTGCCCATCTGACCCATTCTTTTCACGTATAGTTTGGTATGTGTGGTACCCAGATTCGTACACCTACCTCGACGACTTCCCAATCTCTTCTGGAGACGTCATCAGAATCAATGTCAGTTTGACTTCCTCGACGTCTGGCACCGTCGCGTTCGAGAATCTCAGCAGTGGTGATCCCAAATTCCATTTTGTCGACTCTCAATATGCACTCTGCAGGCAGAATGCAGAATGGATTCTCCAAGATCCTTACAATGCTAATTATCACAGACTTCCCCTTGCCAACTTTGACACAGTCGTCTTTACGGATGCCATTTTGGCTATTTTGGAGCTATGTCGAGACTATTTTCAAACTATGGAGTGAGCATAAAATGTCGACATGTATTGTAACTCAGACAGTGCTGAGAGTGTGCTGAAGCTGGGCCAAGACTCAGTGTTGCAGTCACTAAGTTCATCTATCACGAGTTGAAGGAGGGAAAAAAATAGAACTAAGACCTGTAGATGGTCGATAAACTGATAACCATCACTCCCTCCCTTCCTACCACCATGCCGCACATATCTGAGAAACAGAGGCTGCTCACACAACTGGATATCATCAAACTTGATATCATGACATGAAGATGCACAAATTTACTGTGCAGGGCAAACAAAGAGGATGAAGAGTTCAAGACTGAGGATGAAGATGGAAACTTGATCTTTATACCCCCCCCTTCTCCAGAATCACCCTCTTCCCCTCTATCAGATTCCAAAGCTGGTTGGTCATCTGAGTTGGAATCAGTTGACTTGACAGAGTGGAGGGATCGATGTTACCAAAGGTTGCTGGGTAGTATTGAAGCACTGTGTGATGAAGTTGACTGGGCACGTATTCTGAATAACATCGCAGAACCCCCAATGCACGCATCCCAGCTCCACCTTCTAGAACATTTTTCAGCTTTCTGGCCACACCTCTTCCACCAGAAACTTTGTGTTGATCCTGAAATATTTGACTGTATACTAGATTGTATTAGTGACAATCCAGTATTCCAATCAAACTCAAACTGTACACAGTTGCCGATTGCGATCCAACTCACAATCTTAAACTGTGCAGGTCACTATGGCAACATGATTACAACTGAGGACATCACCCAGTGGGCAGGAATCAGTGTAGGGTCAGTTGTTAATTGTACAAACCGGGTGATGGTTGTGCTCCTTGAGCAGCATGATGAATTCGTCTTTATGCCTTCAGCGTAGTCCTTGGATGCTGAGTTGGCCCACATATTTGTCCAAATGAAGTCTTGTGCAGCATGGAGGAATGGGATCTTTGCAGCCGATGGTTTGACCTTCAATTTGTTTGAAAAGCCATCTCACTATGGTGAAATGTTCTATGATAGAAAATCAAGATATTTGATCAACTATCAGGTGAGGTCACCAACAGAACATATCAAGCGCCTAGTATTCACTGAGATCATCCCATCACAGCTTATTGTAATGGTGCACAACCTTCTGGTTGTGGATTATGGTCTAGGCCATCTGGGTAGTGTCCTTGATGCATATGCATTCCAGGGAATGGAAGTGGCACAGTCACCAGAAGCACTGATTCCAGA
>JBBPKJ010001495.1:0-10522 GCA_038089195.1 Brasilioporus rufonigricans | reverse complement strand
CACAGTGGTTTTTTCAGATTTCATGTTACTGAGCTTGCTACATTACAATATTACATCCATGGACCATATTACTCTATTCTACTGATCTCTGGCTGTCAAATGAGCCCAGTATCTTGTTGTCGTGTCGAGATGGGGAGGAGAAGCAGGTCAAGAAAGAAATTATGTCATGCTGTGCATTTCCTATTTGAGACACTGTAACATCAGTCACATTAGATATGCATGGTATTCATCTCCATTCCTGTAGCTCTCCACATCCCTTGCTTCTCTTATCCCTGATCCTTTCTATTGTTCTCTTCCTTGCTTCTACCCATTGTTTCCCTTTTATGGTTTTCCATTGTTCTCCTCTTACAGACATTCCCAGCCAACCTAAAGCTTGTCCATGTGCATACCCAGTAGTATATATAGTAGGGACATCACTGTACTTAGTCCTCATCTTGAATCTACTCAATTATATGCTCTAGTCCAGAGTCCTACTCATCAGAAAAGTCCTAAGACAAACCTTGGGCAGGATATTCAAGTCCTAGGTTCTTCATTGAATGCTAGGCAGAGTAGGCACCCCTACTATCAAGTTGTTATGCTTGACCTGGGTAGGACCAAGCATAGTCCTGTATGTGTCAGAGGTTATCAAGGTAAGGTCTGATGACCCTCTGAGAGTGTTGCCAAGGTAAGGTCAGGTGACCTTCAGAGGTTGCTTATGTAAGCATTCAGAGGTTTGGTAGATACTGACAGAGGTTCCCCCTATTAGAGGCAGAGAGCTACTGAGGTAGTGACCAGAGGTGTGGAGTGGTTACCACTAGAGACTTCCCACTTAAGGGTAAGGGGAGGAACTGCCCACTTAAGGGTGAGGAGGAAGAAGAGGTGGATTGCAGGTGCTAGTACAGTAGAACAGGAAAGACAAGAGTAAGGAACTACTACTGAGGTTGCAAGGGTTTATATAGTACTGGGGCTGCTCTAGGGCAGGCATAGGAAAGGTGTAAGTAAGCGACCGAAAGTAGGGAACAATAGAGTCCAAAAGAAGAGAACAATAGAGAACTAAAGATAAGTGCAATGGCATTGCATCATGAGTAAGCAAGTATGAGTAAGGGCAATGCCATCAGATGATGAGTAAAGAAGAATGAGTAATCAGCTGAGAGAAGTCTGAAAGAAGATCAGCCAATTATAACACATTGGAGATGAGTCAAGAAAGAAAGAAAAGAAAAGGTCACTTGGCTGAGTCAAACCAAGGACTTGGTGAGACTAAGGAAAAAGTGTAGTGAAGAAAGAAAACATAATATTATCCCCATCTATTCCCAAGACAGTGATGAGGGTTTCAAAAGTCCAAAGCATAGTCTCTGGGGGAGCCAGTGACATTGGCAAGCCTGACTTCATCCATTAAGTCTTCTTTGTTATTAAGCATAGGGCTTGGTAAGGGTGGCTGAGGTGCAACAGGGTGTGGAGGAGGAATGTGAGTAGGGTGACAAGGGGGGCATCCTTCAGTTGTAATCCTGGCAGAATGAGAAGAGCGAGATGTACCTGATGAATTGAAAGAGGAGGGAGAGATGATAGGAGAGTGGTATGGAGGAGGGCAGCATAAGCCACAATGACCTTGATTGTGTCCAGGAGCAAACTGTAGGCAGATAGGGCATTGATACCATTGACAGTTGGCTCGTTGGTGCCCAAGGTGGTTGCATTGGAAGCAGGGTTGACTGCTGCTGTACATAGGGTTGTTGATGGTGAGGGGGCAGTTGCCACGTATGCCAGTCCAGGTGTTGTTGATTTGATCAAAAGCCAGCAGTTCTGCTGGGTTGAGAGGGGAAGAGGACACAGAAGTGGTGGTTAGAACAGTGGGGCTGAGAGGAAAGGCAACAGGGGTGTGATTGGCTGCTCCAAGCTCACAAAGGTACCTGTCAAGGTCCTTCAAGAATTCTCCAAATTCAAGTTGATAGGCCATCTGGTGAAGATAATGGACAAGGTTGTTGTGGACATTAAGGAGGACATTGTGAATGAGGGCAACTAGGATGCAGGAGTTCTCTTGAGGGGTAAAGATATGGAGTTGTTCCATTTGTAAAAGAGCCCTGTAGAGGGTAAAAAGGGGAGAGGAGGGATTTAAAGAAGCAGAGATTGGAACAGTAAGGTGAGGATCATTGATGAAATCTTGGACAAGCATGCTATATTCTTCAGTAAGGTTGCCATCTCAGCTGCTAAGGCCATGGAGGGGTACATTGACAGGCTCGACAGGAGGTTGGATGGGAGAGGATGGGGTTTTAGCAACATGGGTAGGTTCAGTAGGGTTAGTAATGGAGGAGACTGAAGAGGTATAGAGGTTGGACATGTTAGATATTTTGTCTGCAAGTGGTGGTGGTTCGAGTCTGAGGGGGGAAGATGGATGGGTGTCATCTTTTATAGTCATTTAGAGCAGTGATGGAATGTTTTAAGTTCCATTCTGGTTCCCATGAGTCATCTTCCGGCAGGTATCCTTTCCATTAGATCAGGAAGAAGTGGGATGCCAAGGTTCTATGATGCCTTAATATTCATTCAACTTTGAATTCTTCTTTGTCTGTGATAAGGTCCAGTGGTGGTTTCCAGAAGTTAGGATCATGGACAACATTTTCATGATAGGGCAATAAGAGAAAGGTGTGGAAGTTAGAAGATAGGGTTGCTGGTGGAATCTGATGGAGGTGTCTTATTGTGTAGTTCTTTTTGAAAACCTGGTCTGATATGGGGAGGTCAAGAGGGTTCAGAATATGCTCTATAAAGGTGATTTTTTCTATTGGGAGGACCAAAGAGGACAAGAGATTATAGAAATTCAGGGGAATAGGATGGGTGGTAGAGGGTGTTCTTGATCTATTAGCCTAGTGAAGATATCAAAGGCAGCAGGGGGTTTGGAAGTGATATTTAGGGCAGTGAAGAGTTGTGTCAGTTTGGTAGTATTTTTGTTTTTTTTTTGACTTTCTTGGGAATGAAGACTACTTGATAGATCTGAGGGGTGGATGTCCTTGGGTGAGGACAAGGGCCAAGGAGCATTTGTTGGATGAGCAGCATTGTGGTGGATAGTGTTTTCTGATGCCTCCTTTTTATGTTTGGTCAACTAGTGCACAGACCAGCTGTAGGGCCAGTAGGGAAGGTGATAGGGAGTTATAGAAGTGGAAATAGCAGGTGATGCGGAGGTCCAAGGGGAGCCATAGGGTTTGGAGGTTCTTCATGTGAAGGTGTCTTTAAGCAGTGTAGGTGGAGAACCTTAGGATCAGAGGTGGGAGGTGAAGGGTTAAGTTGTCTGTGGGGGAAGTAGAAGTCAAGAGATGGGGAGCTGTTAAAGTGTGAAGGAGTGATGGAGGCCCGAGATCTTCCAAGATAGAGCTTCTGAATTCTTGTGCCAATTTGTTGGTTGCTTTGTCAGGACCTATGGGCAGTGAGGGATAAGTCCTCAACATTGTTGCTACACAGTAATGCATGATTTGCTGAGGGGGGCTCTCATCCTTCTTCCTGGTGGTCTATACTTCAAAGTTTCCATATGTCAATCATTCAATACTTCAGGGTAGGTCTTTTTCAAAGATGCTTTGGTTCTTGTATTGGGGATTTCATTTATCTGAATGTTGGAGCTCCTGGGATTGCTGCTTGCTCAGTTTTTGCTGTTTTGCAAGTCACCTTGGTTGTAGTACCAGCAGGTCTTGAAAGAGAGGCTTCCAGCACCGTTGCTACATGGTAATGCATAATTTGCTAGAGGGGGCTCCAATCTTCCTTTCCAGGAGATGGTTCATGTTCTGTAGGTTCTGTTGATTGAGCATAGTCATTTCAGAGTTGGCCCTTGGAGTTGGTCTTTGGATGAGGTTCTTGGCAGTTTGTTCTGGGGTTTTATGGGGTTTTTAACCAAATACTGGATCCAGCTTGTCTTATTTGAAGAGACTTGTTCAGCCAGAGGTTTACCTCAAGGTAGAAGCTCTTGGCACTGTTGCTGCATGGTAATGCTTGATTTGCCAAGAGTGGGTCTTCAGTCCGGAGAGGTCTAGGTTCCTCCTTTCCTAGTTGTGGCTGGGATGTCTCACTTTCCAAAGTAAGTGAGTTGGTCCTTGTGTAGGTTCAAAAAATGGGAAAATTGGAAAAATACCCCCTGACTGAGGTGGCAAGCCACCAGATTGCAGATAATATTGGAAGGGATGGGGTGGTTGGTGGGGCAGAGCAGGTGGTGTTAATGGTCAAAAGGTGTTTTTAGTTGGTCAGAAAGTCAAGCAGGTGGAGATCTGAAGCCAGTATTTCTTTAGTGTGCTGGAAGTCACACTTGATCCAGGTTATAGGTGGTCCAGAGGCCAAGATGCTGTTGTTACACAGTAATGCTTAATTTGTCAGGGTGTGAAGTTCCAGAGGGCTATAGGGTTGGGGGATCAGTTGGTGAATTTCCTAAGGATGTTTTGTAGTTGTCCATCAGTGAAGGTGGACTCTTGGATTGGTTACCACTGTGAGCCACTAGATTGGATACTGGTTTGAGTTGCTGGGTGGTTATAGCCAGAGTGGGGGTTGCCTGTTTCAAAGTTTTGACCTTCTAGGCTTGGTACTTGACTTCCATCAGGTCGGTTAGGAGCCCTTCTTGATGTACCAAGGGTTGACCTTCTGAGCTTGGTGTAAGATTTGTAACCAGGTCCATTGATGAATCCAGTAGAGTTGAGGGTGGTGATGATATGCTGAGGGCAGCAATGATGGGGGGTACCTGATGTGTTGCTTCTGAGGGTAATGTTGGTGAGTATTGGAAAAGAGGCCATTTTCAGAGGTGTAACACCTCACTCCAGGGAGGAACTAGCTAGTGCATTTCCTTGTTGTTTTATGAGGTGAAGACAGAGTCTTCCAAGGGGTTGACCATACAGGGTCCCAAGGGAGTCATCCTTGGGGGGGTGCTCACAAAGAGATGCATCATCCCAAGGATAAACAGATCTGAGTAATATTAGATTGAAGGATAAGATGGAGAGGCAATTTTCAGGGATGGAACATCCTCCTTTGCCGTGAGGCATAAGTTGCTAGTACACATCTTCCAAGAGGGTTTTCAAAGGGGAGTTTTTGTGAGTCCAGAGTGGTGGTTTCATGACGGGGAGTCTTCAAGAGAGAGGCTCTTTTCAACAGCTAATTACCATGCTTTCTAGGGAAAGCGAGCTAGTGCATCTTGCAAGGGTGTTTGTTGAGTAGGGGAGATGGTTGCAAAGAGGTTGAACAGAATGGTTATAGGAGGTTGAATGAAAGGGGTGGTATCTTCAGGTAAATGGCAGCTAAAGTGGTGAGTAAACTAGCATCCAGTATTTCTTGGATGCACCTTCTCGTGCAAGAAGTTGGGTTACTAAGTGGGGAGAGGGGCGGAGTAGGTGATGTCAAGACATTGTTTGCTTCCCAAACTTCTTGAACAGTTTTATGACTTGTCCTGGTCTTTATGCTGACCCTACACAAGGTCAGCAGTGTGCAAGGGGAGAAAGAGGAAAAGATTGAGGTGAGAGGGAGTTTTGTGTCTTTTTATGTTTTGAGGCATTAGTGGGTCAAGGCGAGGAAGGGAAGGATAATTTATGATTTAATGGGAGGTGATTCACCAGTCATGGTGATATCAGCAATAATGGATTCAATAGAAGCAAGCATGCATGCTTGTGTGGTTGGGGTTGCCAATGTCTTGCTTTGGGACTTGTTTCCCCTTGGAGGAGAACATAGGTGGTAGTGGTGGACTTGGTGATAACATAGAGATTTCATTCCAGGTGGGGTCTGTCATATCCTAGGATAAGTCTTCTGGTTCTTCATGTGATTTTTGGTGAGATCCTTTGAATGGTTCTAGCAGGTTGTATTCATAGAACTGCACAGTGCAGATATGGTGGAAGTGACTGGGCTTTCTGCAGTGGAAGCATCTTTGTTCTTCAACACATTTTTGTCTTTCAACTAGTGACAGCTTCAGAGGGTAGGGAAGTATTTCAGGGATGGTGGTAGTGGCAAGATTTTCCTGAGTTTCTGGAGTTGGATCCTTTCCAGATAGGGCTTAAGCTAGTTTTTCCACTTTGGTGGCTAGCTGCTGGAGTTGGTCATGGGTTTTGTTGTCGAAGAGGAGTAGTGGTTTCCTTGGTTTTCCAATTTGTGTTATTTTGGCTAAGTCAGCTGAGGTGGAGCTTCTTCAAATGGTAGGGTGGATCCACAGGCTGGTGTTAGGGTTCCTTTCTATAGGGTCTGCAAAGTTAATGGCTGCTTTCTTGGTAAACCCATACAGTTGGAGTTGTCAAGCGAAGGAAGTGAATTTTGTTAACTGAAACATTTCTGGAAGGACTTCATTGACTAGTCTCCCCAAGTGTTTGATGAGGATTTCATTTCCTGCCATACTCCATTTGATAGGTATGGTATTCAGGTTGTTCAAGTATGTGGTATAGTTTTGAAAGAAATGGACTTGGTAGTCTCCAGGTTGCCTGAGGTATTGGTTCAGAGGTTCATAGTGAGGTTTCTGGAACCAATAGAGGGGTCTGTCACTTGTAGGGCCGTTTGGTTGGTGGTCCCTTTGTGAGGTATCCAGGGCACAGGAGGGTTTGTTTTCTGTCGGTGGTCCTCTTTGTCTGAGGGTCAGATGTGGTTTTCAAAGAGGACATTGTAGTGGTGATTTGCTGTGGTGTGAATGGTGGTGCAGTATAGGCTTCAATACCAAAAGGTGGGGGAAGAGCAGTAAGCAGATTTGGGGAAGAAGTTCATGCCAGGATGGTTGATCCAAAGAGTTGTTGACTTAGAGTTCAGGCTGTGTCTTGTTGACTGGTGGAAGGGAATTCTTTGTCTGAGTCTAAAGAAGATGCCAGATCAGTGGGTGGTTCAGAGCTAGATTCAGCAGGAGGTGGTGTCTGAGTTCTTCTGCCCCAAATGTTGGAGTTTAGGACTGGTCGTCGAAACATAGTACTAGAGGATTGCCAAGGGGGCACTCACAAAGAGGCACCTCGTCTTGGACTTCAAAAAGGAGTTAGTGTGAGATACCAGCGATGGGTACTCACCAAAAGAAGACTCTTGTCTTTTGTTACACTTGACCCAGGTAGGACCAAGCATAGTCCTGTATGTATCAGAGGTTATCAAGGTAAGGTCAGGTGACCTTCAGAGGGGGTTGCTGGGGTAAGGTCAAGTAACCTTCAGAGGGTGTTGCTGAGGTAGGGTCAGGTGACCTTCAGAGGTTGCTTATGTAAGTATTTAGAGGTTTGGTAGATACCAACAGAGGTTCCCCCTATTGAAGGCAGAGAGCTACTGAGGTAGCAACCAGAGGTGTGGAGTGGTTACCACTAGAGACTTCCCACTTAAGGGTGAAGGGAGGAACTGCCCACTTAAGGGTGAGGAGGGAGAAGAGGTGGATTGCAGGTGCTAGTACAGTAGAACAGGAAAGACAAGAGTAAGGAACTACTACTGAGGTTGCAGGGGTTTATATAGTACTGGGGCTGCTCTAGGGCAGGCATAGGAAAGGTGTAAGTAAGCAACTGAAAGTAGGAAACAATAGAGTCCAAAAGAAGAGAACAATAGAGAACTAAAGATAAGGGCAATGCCATCAAATGATGAGTAAAGAAGAATGAGTAATCAGCCGAGAGAAGTCTAAAAGAAGATCGGCCATTTATAACACATTGGAGATGAGTCAAGAAAGAAAGAAAAGAAAAGGTCACTTGGCCGAGTCAAACCAAGGACTTGGTGAGACTAAGGTAAAAGTGAAGGAAAAAGTATAGTGAAGAAAGAAAATGTAACACAAGTCTACATCTTGGTCCTACCTGAATTGAACATAACAATCATGTATTTATGCTACCTGGTTTTCCTCTGTGTAACTATTCTGAAGATAATCTATTTTAGGTTAGCTCCCTGTAGAAATATGCACTATAGATGCATGCAGCTATTAAGAGACATTGTTCTCAGTTGCATGCAGTACAACAGACTATATTGGGTATTTACATATTGAGGAACAGTGTTCTATATATGGTCAGCTCAAGTAGATAACATCTATAGTATGAAAAGCTCACCTCAGTCATGTGTGGTACAATGGACTAAGGTGTTCTAACATAAACAGTACAAACTATATACAAAAATTGCTATTATATCCAATGAGGGGTAAAGGGTTATGAGTAAGGGCTATTGTGGATGAATAGACAATCCATATGATTGTAGGTATGTGAACAATGTGGCACATTAGGCCCTGCATGCACTGGTCATTGACAGCATGGGTCATGATCATGGCTGTGCATGCACTTGCCCATTCTGACACTCCCAATCATATAGGTTGTTGGCAGAATACAATCCTTGCACTGATGGCCTGGCCTGAGTGGAATCACTTAGAGTGGCACTGACATTGATGAAGATAGGATCTGTGTTGATCAGCACTATTGTAATATCAGGTCATTTGGTGCAATTGGAGTCTTTTTAGTAGGGAGCAAAACTTTGGGTCCATGTCTAATATTCATAAGTAGAATGATTATTTGATGTTGCATGCATATTATTTTCCTTTTATAGTATTTATTGTGGTCATTACACTTGAATGGCAGAATTAAATAAGAGACAGAATGCCTTTTGATTATTACCCTGTGTAAAGCTGACAGCCTGATCTCTAGCTGAGGGATGTGCTGAAAAGGACCAGTGGCCTCATATCAAGGATTCAAGGTCAATAAGTTAGGATACATCAAATTAGTCATTATTTTTACATGACAGTTACCCCATTTAAAGCATTGTGGCAACCTCATACATAGATGGACTGGTCACTAGACCACTTGGGTTGAGTAAAGATTGGTTGTCATGCCACAGGTACTAGTAGTCCAGAGCCTTGAAGTAAATCCTCACAATGACAAGCATATACCAGTCTAAATGTCTACACTGATCTGCACAACTGCCCAGCACATGCTAGTACTACCCCTGCACATCCTGCTCCCCACCCTGCTGACCAACAAAAGCCCAACAAATATGCCCACACCCAGCCACACACAGATGCCCCACCATCTGCCTCTCTTCTGCCCTTATCCACAGCCTCTCTTCTCCCTTGTGCTCTCCCTTGTGTTCTCTCTGGAGTTGTTTCCCCTGCCCACTTAACAGCATGGCAAGGTCAACCATAGGCCTCTCCATATGATACCATCTATAACAATCTTGATGTCCCCCATGGGAACATACTGAACACTGAAACAACAACATCCACACAGGAAGATGACTGAACAGGTTAGTGATGCAGGCTGGCCAGATTGCAGCACATGTCACACACCATATGCATCAGGAATTTTACAAAATGCTAATTCTGCTAATTTCAGCTAATCTTGACTAATCCAACCAAAATTAGTTGAGATTAGTTGAGATTGGCTGAAATTAGCTGAATTAGCATTTTGTAAAATTCCTGATGTGGAACACTTTGTGACCACTTGTTTGCATGTCCCACACACCATGTGGGTAGCTTTGACATACGGGTTCCTCGAACGCACCACAACGATGGGCTTCCGACATCTTCTGCATGCGGTGTAAATAACCGTCTCGAGCTGTTTTGCAGAGTCGTTGGCTGTGAGCCAGGATAGAATGTGAACTGGAAATAAAGGGGCGTACTCGGGTAACCTTTTGTACCTGATCCACGCGGGAGTGCTTGCGTAGGTAAGCTGCACACGAGTGGAGCCGATATCGTACCAACATATCTAGCCCACGTGACTCAGCAATCGTCGAACCAGATGGGTTGGGCCAACTCACCGATATACCCCTCGACGAACTGGATCGTGCGGCGGAGATCCAGGTTGAGCTCGTCAGGGGCCACTAAGGCAAGCATCGCACACATCTGGACGTCACCCTGTTACATCCCGTTCAACACCATATGACCTCCGAAGAAGGTAAGGACGAACCTCATCCGCATACTTCTCCAACGCCTCCCGCAGCGCATGCCAACCTACTTCCCGTACCTGGCGCTCCTCCTCCACGATCACCACCCTCTGCTGGTGACTCATCTCCGCCCAGCTCGCAGGGTCGCCGTCCACTTCAAGATCCTTTCCCGAACCCACCATCGCGCCTTCATTCTCCTGCTCCCGAATCGACGCGGCAATCGCCGTCTGGACGCTACTCTGACTCCCAGTCCGCTCAAGCGTGTCATGCGCTGGCATTGGAGAGTTCGAGCCGGTGGGTGACCTACTGGGCGACGACCGCACAGGCGAGACCAACAGCCCAGTGGCGGCAAGCGACGCCACCGTCGAACTCTGGCTCCGATTCTTGAACCGTCTCGCATACCCACTCGAGTTCTTACGCGACCTCGATCGCGACGTACTCGCCGCCATACGCCGCCGGACCTCCCCCTCCAAGTCGCTCCGTTCATCATCAGAGTCGGACGACAACGGGGAGGGACTCGCCTCATCCTCATCGACATGGCGTTTCAACGTGCCTGATCCCGATCCAGACCCCGGCTCCGTGTCCATGGCAAGCGCCTCTTCACCATCCTCATCGTCTACCCATCGTTGCTGACCCGCAATGCGTGACAGCGGGCTCGGATAGGCAGGCCCCGCACCCGCCGTCCCACCGCTCAGACTCCTCGCCTTGGCCATTCCCGTTCTCGCCGCCCCAGGCCCAAGCC